>SMLS01038717.1:0-11391 GCA_004785975.1 Popillia japonica | reverse complement strand
TCTGAACCATCCCATGAGGTGATCAACATTAAACAACTTGGTTAGCCACAAAATACGACAAGTCTAATGTCTAAATACACTAGTATATGCAGCCTGTCCATATATAGTGATTTGGAAAGCCGCTCCTAACGAAATAAATTGGATTCTAGACCAGGTCAAGTGTGATCATGATGTGCAGAGTAACTAATCCTTATTACAGCAACATATTTTCCAATTTACTTAACGCTACAAAACTTGAAATGCCATTACCAACTTCCGTTTCCCAAAAAATATTGCGAAATCATCAGGACTTTAGGATTAGAAGTATTCTTAAATTTGATGACGAAATATTGGAACAAATTGAACAACCTGAAGCCAAACCTTCAAAACTTCAAATTCCTAATGGAGAGGTGCCCAATTTCTGGTAGAGATAAAGGTGATGAAATATAGATTCATTTAAAATATTGTTCACCTAACGAGTTGGACCAGTTAAGGGCTGGTTTGCTTGGGCGCTTTGGAAAAGTTTAAGTGTGAAATCACTTAACAGCAGAATTATCCGCCAGCATATTCCTGAAGTAGCAAAATTGTCAATTACACAAAGGTTGCAAGAATTGGGAATTTGCCCAACATCAGCTACGAGCATTTTTCAAGAAGATTTAAGGCTACATCCTTACAATCTCGTGTTGATTAAAGAACTGAAACCTAAGAATTACAGATTGTGCCCAGTATTTACTAATTGAATCTTTAAAGATATGGCAAATAATCTTGATCACTTCAAACGACAAAGATTTACCGTTGATGCAAGAACAACGCACAAGAATTAGTTGAAATACTTTTATATTCTAGATTGGTAGCACTCTTACGTGATTGGTCATAGTTTCAATTTTAACCAATTATATCAGAGTGCTGCCAATGTATTGCTTCTGTTGAAAACAGCCAACGGTTATGTGGCCAGAACTTGCCCAAATGTGAAAAGGTGATTTATTAGTAAATTTTATTCTTATTTTTTTCCTTCTTTTCCTCTTTTCCTCTCGCCTGATGAAGTCATGAGCACATTAGAAGCAAACTTGAGCGTCTTCCAAATATTGCACGAACACCATTGGAATATTTTCCTACATTTATCTTTTTCAATCTTGTTGGGATACCATTCCATAATCTTATAAGCTGATGGATCCGCTTCTTGGGCTCAGGATAATGTCATTCCTCCTTATGCAAATTATTCTATTATGAAAATTGGGTCGATAGCATTGAAAGGTTTGAAAATCTTGAAAATATTAAAGCCCACATTTGTCAAACTTCGTTTATTTAATTTCGAAAACAGTAGTTATCATTAGAAGGCGACTATACCCTTATTACACGAATTTCCACAGGTGAATTAATTACACAAACCGAATCAACGCAACCGATCCCGGTTATATCAACAAACAACTTTATTACTCTCATGCGTGCTCATCAAAACCAATTCAATTAACCTTCACTGCGAAGCAAACATGCAAAGGACAAAAACGATACCTTAGCAATAACGACAAAAGCAATTAATTTGAGGAGAGAACTTTAAGAGAAAATAAATACGATCGCAATGTACGTAATACGAAAGCTTCAATTAACGTAATTGTTTCTTTTATTTACAGATGAAAGCGATAGCGAAGAATCGAATACACTATCCGGATCTCATCATCACCATCAAATAGCGAAGAACTACCACCACAGGCCGTTCTACTCCAAGTTCACGTATTCTAGTCAGTCAACGCCCACGAAACGGTACCAGTATGAACCGAAATCGACCCGATCCAGTAGCACAGCTAGCGAGAATAAGATTACGTTCAATGAAGGTAAGAGGACGCCCAGAATTCTAAATTAAATTGAACGTTCCTCAGCTACGACTAATTTAAGAGATGGCAAAGCCCTATCAAGATTAGTAAACCCTAAAATTCCGAGCAAGACAACCTTCACTAAAACCAATACTTTCCTTCTCATGATTGTAGCATAAATTCCGCAATTTATTACTGAAGTAACCATGTTGTTTGACAATTCATGGCACAGACTCTCTCAAGCTCAATCATTGCTAACACCTATCTCATGTAATATCTTCAGGACGTCCTGTCAACTGCTCGTACTGTTCACATAATTTTAAAACATACACCGTAACGCAAACGGTATATATCAGAGAATAATCGCCCGTAATATTTGGAGATTTGCCAACAATGTCTCCAACAGATCGTCCCACGACTTCGAATAAAGTTACTCATAAATCACTCAGACACGTTTAACATTCTTAAAAGATTAATATCGCTGTTCGATTTTTCTCCATCTGCTTAACTTGATATCGTTGTAAGATTATTTTGTAATTGTAAATTAGTCAAAAATGTTGTATCATTTCATGGAGGCTTAGGAGTAGCAACACGAACTGCACCTCCATTATTGGAGCAATATATTTTATTTTTCTAATCACTTCGTAGAATCTACTATCCACGGATATCATTACAGCCTTGTCACTGCGTTATATGAAAACGGTTCGTTCCGATGGATGTAGCGCCTATGACATGCAGCGCTCATTGACAGCCCTAAATATAACTACGTACGTGAGTTAAAACGCAAGATTATAAGCGAATTCCTTTGAGGAAACCACGTAATTATACTTGAAAATCCACAAGAAGAACCAATTGCGATTAATAAAACTGGTCCAAGAAGAACGCCTCAAGCAAGCCTCCCAATAAGAGTCTGTAATACTTTCAGTATTTATCAAAGAAACAAAGTTAGAGATTGAAGGCCAAACGTGCTTTTCTTTACTCTTTCCTACCCGAAATGTTTCCTATTCGGCTAACCATAGTTTGTCGAGAATACATCAGTGGGGGTAGGCAAAAGCACTGAATAAGGTGCTCCATGTCTTGAAGGGGCCCGCACCCACATTGGCCGTCATTTCTATCTAACAGCCCCCATTTGATTAGGTTGGATTTTCCTGGAGCCATCCCAGTTCTGATTCGATTAAGCATTCCACACTCACTAGAAACACACTAGTTTGGAGGGTCCTCTCTTAGATTATAGTTGGAGGAGGCTTCATCTAAAGCGTGGCTTAGAAATGAACGTCTAGATTTGAGTCTGCTTGGGCCGTACTCTAGAGCAAATATTGAGTGACGAACATCAAAGC
The DNA here is from genome assembly GCA_004785975.1 of Popillia japonica. NCBI lineage: Eukaryota > Metazoa > Arthropoda > Insecta > Coleoptera > Scarabaeidae > Popillia > Popillia japonica. The sequence goes on along the minus strand of SMLS01038717.1, from coordinate 8,264 downwards.
TTCTCGGTATATTTATGGGCTTTTCTGCGTTAGTTGTGTATGTTTTATTGCTTGGGCATCATCAATATTCGAAAGTTGAGAAACACAGAGCTTGAGCAGAGATTCTGGCCATGGTAGGTTTGACACCCCATTTGCTATTAGTTAGCTTCCTAATTAGGGAATTTCGTGCCAAAAACGCTTCTGGATTTGACCTAATTAATGGAGAAGTATCAAAATAGCTTCCGAGCAAAGCAATATCAGTACCAACTCGACAGATCGAAGGCCATTCGCTATTGGGAGGTAATTAATTGCGCAATATTATTAAAACAATACCTGGAGGGTGGTGGTCTTAATAAGCAAAACAGCTTGAAAACTTACTGCAGTTTCATGTACATCACAAGAATAACTATTCTGGACAAAGTTGAAATACAACTGACATTTGTTCCATTATTCTGTAAATTGCGCAGAAGTAATAATGATCCAAAAATCTGGACAAAATGCAATAACTAACAGGGGTGACCATAAACCATTCCCTTTACTACTAATTATTTTAGAAAATTCTCAGTTTTGAATTGAATTGTGAAACGAATACTACTGAACTCAATTTTAGATCAAGTCCATAAAACTGACTAGAAAAAATGAATTCTACTTTAAATCTTTTCTGGTGTGTCTGTTTTCTGTTAGGTCTTCAAAACTCCATCCACGCTTGTGCAAGGCGCTTCTAATGTTTGGCATAAATTCTTCTATGTTTTGATTACCTTTTGGAATGGATTCCTCTACCAGAAATCCTCACCATAGATGCTTTCGTCCTCAAGAGGGTTGGTGGTGGTTTATTTGCTCCCACCCAATCTAGAATCTCATTCGTTCTAAACATAAATTCTCTCGTGTTTTCTTGAGAAATCTTGTTACTGAAGAATTAGGCTTTAGAAGCTGACAACAGTATCGATGAAACGTCAAATAAGGACTTTTCTGGGCATCAACACCTGAATGACTTCAACGCAGAGAATGGCATTCCAATAAAAAAAATATTTTGAAAACTTTCTAATTTTCAATTCCTTCAAACCATCCAAAAAGTCATCTTATACATTTTTCTCTAATATCATCTTTTTTATCCAAAATATTCTATTCTATTCTATTTTTTCAAATTTGGAAATATAAAGAAATCACTGGGAGTTAGATCTGGCCAATATGGTGGATGAGGTAACAATTGGTAACAAAATTCCACAAATATTGTCGTGGCATCTGCGGATAAATGAGAGTACCCACCTTCAATTGTTTGGCATAACTTCTTGTATGTTTTAATTACCTTTTGGAATGGATTTCTCTGCCAGGAATTCATCAAACATAAATCCCCAACATAGATGCTTTCGTCCTCTAGAGAGCTGGTTGTAGTTCATTGGCTTCCAGGAAAATTAACTATCGACCAAATCATTCACTTTTTCCTTTGAGCACAACCAAGTAAAGAAGTTCAAAACGACATGGTGACACAATCGATGATCATGAAAGTGGGAAAAAAGAGAAAAGACTATCGTAGGTATCAAGAGACGACCACTAGCACAGAAATTTCATAATAGGTAGCTACCTGTAGATGTTTCTATATAAATTCTCAGTTTGAATTGAATTGTGAAACGAACACTACTGAACTCAATTTTAGATCAAGTCCATAAAACTGACTAGAAAATCTTCCTACGTATAAATGTAGTTCAACAAACTTCTAAAGCTTTCGAATCCTGGAGTACCTCAGGGTAGTGTGCTCGGTCCAATACTGTGATCAGAATTGTAAAGAACTGGTTTCACAATTGGTCACTACAGGAGAAGTCGGTGTAGTCCTTGCTGAAGACAGCTCTATGCGTTCCATACGTCTACAGAGTCTTGATTCACTATGCCTTTATGTTGCTCTAAAATTAAGTAAATTGCAAGTTTGCAAAGCGTGATGGACGCCCTCTCTATCGAATCTAAGTATAGTTGAGGTGAGGGGCTGGATATCTGTGGATGTTACATGAGCAAATTCTTTGCTCCAATTAGGGAACCATAGTTATGGCAATCTCATACTGGTTCTTGCAAATAAATCTGCAAAATAGCGCCCAATTCCTGTTGCATCTTTCAAATTGATCTAAGTAAAATATTCTGGCATATTCTAGTGTAGGTCTAAATATTACTTTTATCTCTCTACATTTCCTTCCTTAGGAATATTTCTTGCTAGGGTTTCACATATGAATTAAATCAACATATTTGTCATATGGTTTAAAGACCTCTTGGGATCTCGTCTATGACGAGATACATTTCTCATATTAAGAAGTAATATTGTGCCTGTCATCTTCTACTCCCTAAGGAAATATAGCGAAACTTGATATAGCAGCAGCAAAATTATGTCAAAACAAATTAGGCTATGCCTTCATCGAATAACTGGGCATCATATTCGCGCAAAACGCGACTTAACTCCAGCCAATTCCCCTGTAATTATGTTATTTTCCGCCATAGATATAGTGAAACAATATTTTGGCAGATATCAATAAATTGTCCTCTTGTGAAACCTGAAAGGATTTTCTCTCTTCCTCAAGATTTTGTTCTAATCTAAGATATCTAAAATCTAATATTTCATTCACGGAATTTATGAATAGGAATAAATTACGACGATTCGTCTCTAGTCTAGTGCTTTACATCTATAATTGATCTATAAAATATGATGAGAACCCGATTTTATAGATACGAACGGGAAGCGTGAATATATAATCTTTCACGTCATAAATTTCCAATTTACGCGAAAGCGCATCGTCCTCTAATTTAAAACGGCAGAGCAATATTAATCGTAGCATACGATGTTGACACATATAAACAGAGCGCAAATTCAAGGTTAAGGATCTCGTATTCTATATTTTATTTAACTTACAGTTAGTGCAATATGCATGTCTTACGATGCGCTTACGTTTGTGTTTCTTTTACACATTTAACAACAACATTGCATAAATCTATCTAAACGGTAGCTAACGTATACAGGAAATTCCAAAAGTCACGTTTTAGGCAACGGTTTAGCCATCACAGACTCCAATCTGTTCCAATGCAATTCCCAGATTCTCAGAAAGAAGAAGTTTCTCCACTATTGGAGGAGGATTCATCTAGAGCGTGGCTTAGGAATGGACGTCTGGATTTGAGCCTGCTTGAGCCGCACTCTAAGGCAAATATTGAATGACGAATATCAAGCTTCTCGGTATATTCATGGGCTTTTCTGCGTTAGTTGGGTATGTTTCATTCAAGCTACTTCTTATCTTTTTCGCTTGGGCATCATCAATATTCGAAAGTTGAGAAACAGAGAGCTTGAACAGAGATTCTGGCCATGGTAGGATTGACACTCCATTTGCTATAAGTCAGCTTCCTGATTAGGGAATTTTGTGCCAAAAACGCTTCTGGATTTGACCTAATTAATGGAGAAGTATCAAAACAGCTTTCCAAGCAAAGCAATATCAACACCAACTCGACGATCGAAGGCCATTCGCTATTGGGAGGTAATTAATAGCGCAATATTATTACAACAATACCTGGAGGGTGGTGGTCTTAATAAGCAAAACAGCTTGAAAACTTACTGCAGCTTCATGTACACCACAAGAATAACTATTCTGGACAAAGTTGAAATACAACTGACATTTGTTCCATTATTCTGCAAATAGTGCAGAAGTAATAATGATCCAAAAATCTGGACAAAATGCAATAACTAACAGGGGTGACCATAAACCATTCCCTTTACTACTAATTATTTTAGAAAATTCTCAGTTTTGAATTGAATTGTGAAACGAATACTACTGAACTCAATTTTAGATCAAGTCCATAAAACTGACTAGAAAAAATGAATTCTACTTTAAATCTTTTCTGGTATGTCTGTTTCCTGTTAGGTCTTCAAAGCTCCATCCACGCTTGTGCAAGGCGCTTCTAATGTTTGGCATAAATTCTTCTATGTTTTGATTACCTTTTGGAATGGATTCCTCTACCAGAAATCCTCACCATAGATGCTTTCATCCTCAAGAGGGCTGGTGGTGGTTCATTTGCTTCCTGCCAAGCTAGAATCTCATTCGTTCTAAACATAAATTCTCTCGTGTTTTGCTGAGGAATCTTGTTGCTGAAGAATAAGCCTTTAGAAGCCGACAGCAGTATTAATCAAAGGTCAAATAAGGACTTTTCTGGGCACGAATAACTTTTCAATAAAAAAAATTATCTTGAAAACTTTCTAGCTTTCAATTTCTTGAAACCATCCAAAAAGTCATCTTATGCATTTTTCTCCTGATATCATCATCACTGGCAGTTAGGTCTGGCCAATATGGTGGATGAGGCAAGAATTGGTCCAATCCATCAAACATAAATCACCAACATATGTAGATGCTTTCGTTCTCTGTAGAGCTGGTTGTAGTTCATTGGCTTCTAGTCAACCTAGAATCTCATTCGTTCTAAACATAAATTCTCTCGTGATTTGTTGAGGAATCTTGTTGCTGAAGAATAAGGCTTTAGAAGCTGACAACAGTATCGATGAAATGTCAAATAAGGACTTTTCTGGGCATCAACACCTGAACGACTTCAACGCAGAAAGAATGACTTTTCAATAAAAAAAATATTTTGAAAACTTTCTAGTTTTCAATTTCTTCAAACCATCCAAAAAGTCATCTTATACATTTTTCTCTAATAGCACATCCAAAATATTCTATTCTATTCTATTTTTTCAAATTTAGAAATATAAAGAAATCACTGGGAGTTAGATCTGACCAATATGGTGGATGAGGCAACAATGGGTAACAAAATTCCACAAATATTGTTGTGGCATCTGCGGATAAATGAGAGTACCCACCCCCCAATGTTTGGTATAACTTCTTGTATGTTTTAATTGTCTTTTGGAATGGATTTCTCTACCAGAAATTCATCAAACGTAAATCCCCAACATAGATGCTTTCATCCTCTATCATAATTCCATATCAAAAGGTATCAGTAAGTCGACATCCCATAGTAGACCATTCACAATGGGTCACTACATCAACATAATATTGGTCTGTTGCCAATTTTCCAGTATTTAAATAATCACCTTTGTGGCCCCAAAAAACTGTGATTATGTGCTTTTTGGCCGAGAAAACGATTTTTGCTTTCTTGGAAGTACGTTTCATAGAAGAAATTTTATTTTTTTGACGCCATAAGTGGTAGAGTCATCGTTGAAATAATACAGAAAACAGAGTTGTTAACCGCTTCTTTAATAACGAATTATTTGCTTGGAACTTCATGTTAAACAAATTGGTCAAAATATATACCTTTACTTTTCTCCATTTCATAGGGGCATAATGTGGTGCCTTTAGCACTACTACTCTAAATTGTCTTATCACTTGACTGTTTTGATGCTGCTGATAATTTTAGAGCTTGGAAAAAGGATCTGCAATAAAAATCGCTACATTTCCACATTAATGTCACAGTCTTCCTTAAATCTTAAGGCGATCGTGCCACCAAATGACTCTGACTGAGGCATGACCTCTCATTAGCCATCTTCCAATTCAATTAGACCAATTACAAGCCAGCAAGAAACTCGTTTCGTCTGTCCTCGACAAAGCGTCACACGTTCCCAGTGTTGCATAACTCTAAAAAATTATTAGCTCTAGACTGCTCTAGAATTAAGCCACCTCTTCAGAGTGTTAGTCTTTCTACATTTTTCCCGATAATCTTCTATCAGCTTTATATAATCTTGGTTATAGTTGTGGTTCAGGCTAGTTACTGGGAAAGTAAGCAGGTGCAAGAAAAATCTGCATGAGCTCCCCATGGTGATAAGTAAGGGAGAACCTCTTCTCTGTAGGGATCCAGAAGAAAAATTCTCCTTGCTTTCATTCTTTCTGGCCAATATTGGACGCAAAGAAGCATAGCTACTTTGGAGTCAAATTAGGAAAATTAACTATCGACCCCAAATCATTCTCTTCTTCCTTTGAGCACAACCAAGTAAAGAAGTTCAAAACGACATGGTGACACAATCGATGATCATGAAAGTTGGAAAAAGGAGAAAAGACTATCGTGGGGATCAAGAGACGACCTCTAGCTCAGAAATTTCATAATAGGTAGCTACCTGTAGATGTTTCTATATAATTAGGAGCCTTGGAATTCTACCCAAGCAGAGCAAACACTTAAGTGAATCTGAGGCTGGGATGAAACCGAAAATTTTCAATCATTTTTGAGCAGTCCTCTATAGAAAGAAAAAAAATGCTTTTAGTTGAAGCAGTTCAGACACCAGGCAGAAGTTGGCAGCACCAATCAAGTCAAATTATCCGGTGGCCAGGAATTTCATTTCATGATAATCAAACTATAAATGCAAATTAAAAATATCGCCATTAACATGGTTGTTTGAGGAATGCAAAGCACATAGAAGACATCAAAAAATCACGATACATAACTTGACGCGTAAACCACGGTAGAGACAATAATTTTTTTCGATGTAGCCATGACTAAATGATCCGCTCCACTGTACAATCAGAAAAGTTTGAAGTAAATTAAAAAATCACACTAACTGAAATTACCCACTTCTGAATGAATCATCGATTCAGCATTGTAATTCACGATAAGTGATTTGTTTTAATAACCCATAAACTTGCTTGAGTACTCTAATACAACTTCATTAGCAAGTTATTGTCGTAGCTGAAAACAATGTCTGGCACGAATCCAGTACGCATAAATATAAATACCCATCAAACAAATTGTCTAATTGACTAGTAAATTCACAGCTAATTATAACGGGAGTCTAAAATTGTGTTTACTGGACACCCCACGCTCAAGTTACCAGTATACAAAGATTAAATGTTCTTTTTGTGACTTCCTGTGTAAAGAAAAAATCTACGAAATCTTATTTTTATATTTCTCTGAAATTGAATTTTAACTCATTCCTTTAAGATTCTCTAATTTAGAAATAGGGTCAATACTAATTCTTTTTCATTTATACATATTCTCAACAAAAATTTGTGCTGAATGTAATGTACACACTTCAAATAGGTAAATAGAATAAAATTGCGCAATATTTGTAATACCAACTAGATATGAAATATGATAGACCTCATACAACAGCATTGATTATATGATAATAATTTGAACTTGAAACCAGGTCAACGCAAGGTAATCGCTATATTACGCAATTAAACGCATTCAGCCGACCGTTCGGACCATTTAATCGCTCAATATAGATCGCATACGATACGGTGTATTTTTACTAATACAACGTCAAATTGGATAATAGATCTGTTGCACTTGGTTTTCTTTTTTTGACGGCAAATTATAAATATACATTTATCTTCTCGTGAATATGTGTCTTCACCGTTACGTTTTCTTGTGATTTAATGATACAATCGAATCGTTTAAAAATATTTGCGTGGCGCCAAATTAATGACTGAGTAAATATTGTTTTAAATTTTGTTCTCCAGACGATTTTAATTGTAAAAAATATAACACATATTTGCGAAGTTCTTATGTAATGACAGTAACAGCAAAGACCTATGCAAATACATTTATTGCTTTACTACGAAAGGTATACAAAAACATTTATGGATGTCCAATTACGTATAATTCACAAATTCGTCAGGTTATGCAATTTAATAATAAAGCTTTACCTATATTGGCAGTAATATAAATAAAACATACATATGCATATGAACTATAGATGTATGTATATTTACATTTTATTATGGCATTAAAACATGAAAGTTCACTTATACATAGATCAATAAAACGCTGCATGAGAGTTAATTTATTCTTTAACACAATAATTGTCTGCTTTTATAAATTAAAAAAAAATGAAATGCAAATCAATCATAAAATATACATATTTTTCTCTAATCCTTGTACAGAATTCCTACATTCAAACAAAATAAAATTTGATATGGTTACAATATACATGAGCCATTTATGATAAGACCTGAACCGGCTATGCTATGTGACAGACAACTGAAGAGAAGCTAGAGGAGCATGCTTTTGTATGCATGGATCAAAAAAAAGAAAGGGAGGAGCAGCTCAGACCATTCCGCTGGGAGAATCCTCCCGGTTTAAGACATTCCAAATATTCCTTCAATGCTAGAACTAAGTAGAAACAAATTACATGTTCTCAAAAGTTTTCTTAGAGGGCATTCCCACTTTGGGAAATACACTAATGACTGGAATTCTGCTAAGAATGTTGTTAATTTGGCCTCGAAGTCTTGTTACTTTCATAAATATTTAAAAAATCTAGAATAAATTAGAACTATTAATTACATTTGAGAAAACAAGTGCTAAATTGAATTATTTTTTGGAAG
>SMLS01038700.1:0-17288 GCA_004785975.1 Popillia japonica | reverse complement strand
CAAAGTTATCACATTTAAAATGTTTTAGAAAAAACTAATTATTTTTTGCAATGATTTCACATTCTTACATTTTTCTAAATTAGAAGAGATTTTCTCCATGTATTGGAATAATGTAAAAGATGAAAGTATGGATTTAACCCTTTATAGGTTGGTGGCATGCATATGTGCCACTTCCTTTAGAGATCAAAATATACACAGATATTGTCCTTTATAGCTCTCATATGCATCCTGAACAGGAGGAGGTTAATATATATGTCACTTTTTAAATAGCGCGCCGAATCTAATGAAAGTGGCTTCTTGTAGTTCCACTAACCGTTTAGGTACAGGTAGAATTTGTTTTTATGTGGCAAAGTTGTGCTTCATCAACTGAATTTCTTAATTTTCAACTTATTATTGAAAGGTAAGTCTTTGTAATCATAACTAAAACAATGCTTTTTCATTGTGGATTATACACGTAATGAAATTATGTGACGCTTAGAAGATCTTCCCATGAACTTTCCTATAACCCCACTTTTTATCGTACAGAATTTTATATTTTTGAACTTTCTACACATTATAGCCGAGAATTCTTTAAAATTTAACTTGGGAGATTTGGAGAGGCTTGCTCCCGAAGAAGTTTTTAATCTGTTAGATAGAATCACTGAAGAACAAGCTCTGAATTCCGATGTAGAAGGAGATTCCGACGCTGAAGATAATTTGGTATATGATACTCCTGTAAATAGCAGCCAACCTTCAACATCGTGTAGTACTAGAGAATCTGTTTCTAACAACTCTAATAAAAATGGAGTAACTGAAGGCAGTGATGATGATTACGACTCTGACGATTCGATTAATGATCCAATCTACGAGCCAGAAGAAAGTAGTTCTAGGGGAAATATCTCGGCGAAATATCTAGAGATCTGTGGATTAGGGATAGTTGCAATTATACCACAGGAATTAAACTTCTGCTGATAAATTTGCCTAAACGTGTAATGGTCTATGTAGGCCACTGCCCGCTTTGCGCGCATCTATTTCGCGTTGGGCAAGTTTATCTGCTGATTGTTTTAGTCCTTGTGGTATAATCATTACCCGACCGCCCATAGGGTCTTTAATAATTATTTTTATTAATATTGATATTATAAGATTGTGTCAACGACATAATATTCGGTTTGTATTTTTGCCACCAAATGCAACCCATTTGACCCAGCCATTAGATGTGACGTATTTCAGACCATTAAAAAAGGCATGGAAGGAAATACTATGTGAACTCTAGATCACTGTCACCCACAGGACACCAAACACTTGGATAAATGCCAACGCGTTTCGACAGCAATGCTGTCATTATCAAGGCGATAATAAAACTAAAAAAATACTTCGGTACCAAGAGATCCAGTGAATATTTGTGAATACTATGTGATCTCAAAATAAAACATCCGAAATTAAATTGCGTCGATAAAACTATATTTCCGCGTCTGCTAAAGAAATTGATGACAAAATTGGAAGTGAACGCAACTGTCAATAAATTTTCTGAAAGAACAGAGGACTGCAAAAGAAAAGCTGCCTATTAATGCAGAGAAACAGATGTTAAATGTCGCACCAGGATCTTATGAAGAGTTAGACAAAAATCATAACGAACTCGGCGGAAGTGAAAATGAAACCGAGAGTGACGATGAAATCGATAAGCCAGGCTGTTCAAAAGACACGACGGATTTAGAAAACAGCTGTGAAATCAACCACCATTTGAATGATGAAAATGTGGAATATGAAATAAACAATAGTCTTGAAGTTAATCAAGATTCATTCGTTCTTGTTCAATTTCAAGGAAAGAAAAAAATGTTATATTATGTGGGCCTTGTAGTAGAAACAAAAGATGAATCTGGAGAAAATAGCGTCCTGGTAAAATTTCTGAAAAGAAAGAAGTTGAAAGACGAAAACAGCGTTTTTGTCTTCCCCGATGTAGATGATATAAGTTTGGTCAATATCTCACAGATTAGTGAAGTCCTACCACGGCCCTCGATAGATAGAAGAGGTCATTATGAGTGTACTACAAATTTTAGCAATTTTCACATTAACTAAAGTGTATATTAAAACTTACTTTTATTTTTTTACTGCCTAGTTTAATGCTAAATACATATTTCTCACCTGATACTGCAATCAATGTGCCTGATGGAATCAAAATGTTATTTTTAGTTGTACAGTTTGTTTTATGTGAGAGATATATTTACTGATTTGTTTTCCTACCTGAATATATTGATGTTTATATTATCTAAAGATTTTTTGAAAACTACTGTACTGGGCGAAGAAGTGCTAGACGCACACAAACTTTGCTAAAAGTACATTTTATAGTGATGGGCAAAGAAGAAACATTTGAGGACAACTTTGCCCACCAATTTATTTTTTTTTGTCAAATTGAATACGCGTGAGCACTTCTAGTAATACTAATTTTATGTCACACATAGTAATACACCCCTGACCACTTTATTGCCTTGATACAAATGATCTTCCATAAAATATTTGCAAAAGTTTAGTAAAATGTGGGCAAAGTATGGCGGTTTTACGGTATACAGAAAGTTTGTAGGGCTGATCAGTAACTTGATCAGTCTACTTTTGGCACAAGAGACATTGCGTGCACCATGGGTAAGAAGTACTGCCACAGTTTTATACATCTTCTTCACATCAATAATTCTTCTTTTATAGACAAACTGATGCTTAGAAATTTTTTAGCCGCGATTTGTCACCACCGTTGCAGGTAAGTCACACGATTTATTCATTAGGTAAGTATGTCTGTAAAGTATTTCTTTTCACTTTTGTATAGCACCGAAACACAATTTTCTTCATAAAAGATAGCGCCGGTGGGCAGATGCCGGAAGGCATGATCGGGCTAGGGTAGCTTGCCGGATATCAGGCAGCCTAAGGTAAAGGTACTGTAAAGTGATAATTCTAAATGTTTATGTTACAGACCACATGACCCCACTGCAGATTTTGTTTAAGCGTTACTTTTAATGTAATATTTTTAATATTTCATATTTTTTATTTGTAATAATTCCACTGCGATACTGCGCAGTGGACGAAAAGATTAATTGTGGACATTAGGTCATGGATAAACTGTAGACATAGGCGCCTGGACTACTACCTAACGCAGGCATTCACGGGGCACGGGGTGTACAGATCTTATGCCAAAAGATTCAGAAAGGACAGCACAGATTGTTGTATTTACTGCGGGATGGTAGACACGGTAGGGCACACCATCTTTGTCTGTGCGAAGTGGGAGCAGGTGAGAACGGCTACGTATGCAAAGGTGGGAGATATACTGACGCCGGAAAGCTTGATACCGACGATGACAGCGACGCCAGGTAATTGGAAATCCATCCATGGAATGATCTCTGTGATCATGAAAGAAAAGGAAACGGATGAGAGACTCAGGCAAGAAAGAGCTAGGGCAGATGTACAGAGATAGCCCGCCGGTCGTACCTGATGGTAAGGAAGAAGGAAGAGATAGTCGACCATGATAGAGTGTGAAATGCCGCTGGCATTCCGAAGTTATGTCCTGCGGACGGTTCCGGAATGCCAGAGAAGGCCGAAGAGGGGTTTTAGTCGGAGTAGCGCCCGACACTCCTGGGACACAGTGAACCCGTGCCCCGGGGCCAAGCGGTTTCCCCTCACCAAAAATAATTCCACTGCAATTTTTTAACTGTAATAATTTAATATTTTTATTATATGTAAGTACATGTATTTTATTTATTATTAATCTATTAAACCATTTTACATTACTGTGTAAGATTATATTTTGCGTACCCAATTTTGAATTTTACTTGATGATACTTCTACGTTAATATTCAATACATTATTTATGCAATATGCTGGTAATCACTGTGGATGATAAAATGAAGTTTGGACGGTATGCGGGGACGCTCGTCACGAAGGTAGAAAAGAAATTCAGCAGACTAACGAGGTTGATGCCCAATATTGGGGGACCTGGCAGCCTAAAACGTGCCCCGATGTGTAGTGCTACGAATAATATAATACTGTATGGACGTTTTTACATCTCTATCTCTCTTAGTTCCAACACTTTTTGATTCTGGCGTCTCCTTCTTTTTGTGGTATCTGGCATACTTTAGTAAACGGATTCAATTCATTCATGTTGGTGACGTCCTTTATACAATTTTAAATAACGTTTTATATTTACATCACTTCATTATTTCAAAATTGTAATATGACCAAGTTTAGTAGTTTTGTGAAATAATTAAAACCAATTACAGTGCAGTTAGAATGTATTCCATTCCCAGTATAATCTACTAAGTCTAACGTAAGTTACAATTTTTGTAATTTTTTGACCGATTCTAAGGTATATATTTTTGTGATTAATTTCATAGGTCTGATGATGGAGACAAATAAATGCTCCGAAACGTCACAGTGACTAAAACAGTAGTTTCAATTACACCAAAATCCAACCCAAATTCTGTTCTTGACAGTAAAAATTTTTTTTTGGGATTTAATTACCCTAAGAAGATACCCTGAAGATTGTAGTATACTGCTTGAGGTAAGAATTACTAATGTAAGCAAATTTATTATTAGATTTATTAAAGAAAAACTATCTATGTTTGATAAATTTTATTTTAGGTTTGCATATTGCCTGCTCAGAAACAATTGTTGTTAAAACAATTAAAATTGGCAACTGGTTAAAAGTATCCTGAAGAATTACGAACATTTGCACTCACATTAAACTTTTATTCAAGTTCTGCATACACTTATGTAAGGAAAATATTTTCCAATTGTCTTCCACATCCTAAAACCTTGTTAAATTGGTATAAATCTATTGATGGATCCCCTGAATATATATCTGAGGCATTTCGCGCTTTAGAAATTAAAGTAAAGGAACAACAAAATATGGGAACGTAAGCGCCGGGTCGACGGCGAGAGGGAGAAGGAGTGAAGGGACGAGAGGGAACGTACTCGCGACTGGCAGAGCGTGCGGAACTATACCAGTACTTCCAAACGCTCGTGGCACCACGAGTAGTAGATAGTTCAGGTAAAAATTTTGTAGAACATTTCCTTTAAATTTCATATTTTACTAATTACTTTCCCTTTCCCCCTCCCCTTCCTCCGCGCGCACACACACACACTCACGAGACTGGCAGAGCGAACGGAACTACAAATATAGCCACGCAACCAACAACAGTTCAACGTAACCCACCAATAAGTGTTCAAAACAATCCACAAAATGTTGCTCCGGATACGGTTGTCTGGCAAGGTGATTGTAGTTCGCTGACTGTTCTCCCATTTACTAAAATAGAAGAATTGCTTATTCCTGTTCCTGGCGATAAGCCTATCGATTATTTTAGGCATTTATTGACGGATGATTTCCTTCAAAGCATAATTGAGCAAATAAATCAGTATACTATCGAAATATTTTTATCCAAAAAAACAAAAGAGCAGTCCAGGATAGCTGCTTGGAAGGACATCGCTATTGATGAATTTTTAACTTTTATCGGTTTGCTTTTGCACATGGGAACAATAAGGATCAACAGAATACAGGACTATTGGAAGCAGGATGAATTATTTGGCTTGGGAGCGTTTGCAAGAAACATGTCCAGAAACAGATTTCTTCTAATTCAGCGGTGTTTACACTTTGCAAAGAACCCTGAGCAAGGTAAAGATAAACCAGGTGATAGACTGTTCAAGATTAGGTCCATAATAACCTTTTTCAATCAAAGAATGATGGAGGTTTTTTATCCAGGATGTGAGCTAAATCTAGATGAGTCAATGGTATTATGGCGTGGACGTTTCGTTTTTCGCCAGTATATAAAAAATAAACGCCATAAATATGGCATAAAACTTTACATGCTCACTAATCCTTCCGGGTGCATTTTAAAATTTTGTGTTTATACAGGGATGGCAGATGATTTAGGCGGAAAAGGTCACACGGAGAAGGTTGTGATGGATCTGTTGAAGGAGAAATTGAATGCAAGACATATTGTATACATGGACAACTGTTACAACAGTTTCAAATTGGCGCAATTGTTACTGGAGAATCGCACATACTGTACCGGTACATTGCGCATAGACCGGACAAATTGTCCCAAAGAAGTAAAAGCGGAAAAGCTCAATGTTGGAGGAACTTGTAACGAACTCCGTCCGCGACAAGTAAACAATTTTTCGTTAGAAGATATTTTCATTTGTTTTGACTAAACTTTTATTTAATTTAAAATTGTTTTCTTGCATTTGTGAATACATGTAAATATATTTTTGAACTAACCTATATGTGTCCAGTTTTGAGATGCTATGTATATTTTAACCATGTTTTGCTCATGATGTCATGCCACAAAAAGGTACTGGCCAGGATATATAAAGGCCGCGTTTTGGTATTAAAATCCACTTGCTTTCTAGCTCTCTTCCCTTCCCTACCTTTCTGCAGGAGCCGATCCAGTTGGCCAGCAGATCCTGTCCATTGGGTGTGCCGAAGCCTTGTTGGCCCCAAGTGTTCTGCAGTATGTGTCGAGTTCTCGTTGGCCACTGCAGAACCATCCAGACCCTATCCGTTGGGTGCGCCGAAGCCTTGTTGGCCCCAGCATTTGTTTCCTCCGGTGAGGTGTCGAGAGTAGACCCTCACATGCACTCCGTTAACTTGCGCATGACTATTAACATAATTTATGTTTAACCGATTGATTTTTAACTATTTATAGGAATTTACCTGACTTGTACCTTATGTGTGCATTACTTGTACCTTTTGCCTTGCTATTATTGTGTATAGACATCATACCGTTTTATATATATCTATTGCTACAGCATTCGATGTGTTAAACCACCTGTTTTGTTGCTCGTGTAATTTGCATATATTTCAGTTCATTGCTATCACCTGTGCATGAACAAGAATTTCTCTTTCTTTTCTTTTGCCCCAGTATTATTGTATAAACCGCTAGTTTTGCTATTCTTGCATTCTGTAAACATTTCGTTTGATTTCTATTACCTGTATGTGTAAAAGAATTTATTTTATTTTTTGACCTGTAAATAAAAGTATATACAGTAGAAACTCGGTAAATCGTGCCAATGACTGGTTGATGTGGCGCCGGTTTACTGAAATGCACGGTTTACTGGTATAGTTTTTCGGGGTTACGTATTTCATGGAAATAAATAATCACATATATGTATAATTCGCAAATTGATACTTATTACATATTACAATTTAAAATAATCTGTGATATGTGATTGCTTTTTATACTTAATCATATTATTTTTAATTTTCCTTTGTAAATATCGAACATTCATTACATCTGAAACTGACGAGTCATTATTTTCTTCCAAATATTTTAACAGGGTTTCGGTGGCCTCTAAAGCAGCGTGGTGTGTTGTTAGTGAATGTGGAGGGTCTAATTCAACAGTTTCGTCCTCATCAGTTGAATGATTCACATCACTTAAAATCGATTTATCATCTTTCACTTCATATCCCGGTTCACGATTGTCGCAAACAAGCCATTCCTCGATAGCAGTTGCGTCAACAGCTTCAAATCCGGCAACACCTTCGACCATTTCTTGAAGTACCACTGGTTCATCGATTAATATTTGTTCATTTTCTTCTGCTGTTTCGTTTCTAATCTTTCTCCACGATTTTAGAATTGTACCGGAAGGAATATCCTTCCATACTTCTGCTGTTATGTAAATGACATCTTTAATAGACCATCGTTTATAAAATTCTGCCATGTTTTCACTGATTAATAATTCACGAAGCATAGATTTTCTGTAACGCCGTTTGAAAGCCTCTAACACACCTTGATCCATTGGCTGCAAAATCGATGTAACGTTTGGCGGAAAGTAACAAACAAAAATTTGTCCGTCTTCTGTTTTTAACTCGTTAACATCTGGATGTGAGGGAGCATTATCGAGGAATAATACAGCTTTTTCCTCTAAGTTCTTTTGCCGTAAATATTTTTGAACCTCAGGCACAAAATCATCGAAAAACCATTTTTTGAAAATATCTTTGTTCATCCATGCTTTTCGCTGATTGTAATAAAGGATGGGAAAGTTTCGTACTACAGAACCCTTGAAGGATCGGGGATTCTTTGATTTTCCAATCAATACTAATTTTAATTTATGTTCACCAGTAGAATTCGAACATGCCATTACTGTTACGCGCTCTTTGCTTGATTTATGTCCTGGGGCAGATTTCTCGCTTGAATCAGCTAGTGTCCTTTTAGGCAACGCTTTCCAAAAAAGTCCTGTTTCATCTGCGTTATATATTTGCTCTGGAGCAAAATTATGTCGCCCGATGATCCTTTGAAACTCGTCAGTAAACAATTTTGCTGCATTTTGATCGGCACTTAATTTCTCGCCTTGTATGTCTAATTCTCGTATGCCGTGTCGAAATTTGAATCGTTGCAACCAGCCTTGAGATGCAGAAAAAGGTGTCTCAATTTTTAATTCTTTATGAAAAAGGAGAGCTTTTTCACACAAAAGAGGGCCGGAAATAGGATCACCTTGAGCTCGTCTTTGTTGGAACCACTTAAATACAGCTTCGTCAACTTGTTTCATATCTGGACCTCTTACTCTTTGTCGTTTTGATACACCACTAAAAGTGTCAGATGAATTCATGAAATTTAAAATTTTCTGTTTCTTCTTAATGATATCTCTTACAGTTTGCATTCCGATACCATATTGAAGTGATAATTGCGTTACTGTAATACCATTTTCAGCGTCTTTAATTAATTCAGCTTTCTTTTCTAGGGTTAATGTTTTGCGTTTAGCACCCGACATGATGAACGTTGGTGAGAAACTGAAAATGGAACAAGTGTTGCGGATTGTTTACTACACAATACGCATGCGCCCGGTTTACTAAATAAAATAGTTTCCTTTATGCACGATTAACTGATTTCGATTAACACACACGGTTTACTGAGGAACCGGTTTACTGATGCACGGATTACTGAGTTTCTACTGTGTGTGAATAGCTGAACCCTAGCTGTTTTATTTCTTTATGCTACCCCGAGGTTAAAATTCGTTAATTTTGCAAACGGGCATAACCTGTATTCATTTAGATAATTAACCTTTACGTCTTGTAATAACATCGTGGTGTCAAATGACAGGCCTAGCGCAGTACGCCATCTAGTGAGCCCTGTCGCAACCTAGTTAGAGTTGGGCGCGATACCCAGTGATTAGAGTTCAACATGCGTGTTTAATACTGTCACTGTTATTTGATGTTTTCTACTTAATTATCTACGTCGATTCCCGGAATCTCGAAAGTACCGTTGCAAACTGTTGCAAAATATGCAAATGGCGTAATGGTAGGGAAGTGACGTAATAAAAGGGATATCACGTACATCTCTACTGCTCACAAAAATGAAATGATGGAAACCACAGATCGAGGAGGACGACCAAAATTTAAACCACAACCTATAGTGAAATACAACAGTTTCATGTTTGGAATAGACAGACAGGATCAAATGCTTGCGTACTATCCCTGCGAAAGAAAAACAGTCAGATGGCCTTCCAAAATCTTCGTGCATGTTATACAGATGATGCTCATCAATGCACATTATTTTTATAACAAATATTCCGGAAGAAAAACTTCCCTATATGAATTCCGGCTATCAGTAATAAGAAAATTATTGAAAGATCCTGTTCATCCACCTTCCCTACAAAAAGGCGAGCATGTTTTGAAACCGCGGGAAAACCAGATGGGAGCAAAAGGATTCCTCGGAAACCATGTAAGACCTGTTCTGAAAATAGAAGACGCACCGATACCATCTATGTGTGTTCCAAGTTTCCAAATGAACCAGGTTTCTGTTTGGATTGTGCAATTTTGACACATAAGTAATTTTAATAGTTGTGTTCATTCTTAAATGTTTATTTTTAAATTATTTTTATTCTATAAATATATTACATTACAAAATCACGTTTTTGTATCCGAGAAATTGGTACGTCGTGAGGCGTGCTATGGCCACTGACCTAAAATTTATTGCCCATTACCGGGCACGCCTTCAGGCGTGTTTTTATAGAAAACTGCAAAATTAAGTACGAACCACCTTTTCAACTTAAAATTAGTATAGAAACCAACCAAACGATTTATTAAAGCTATATTTACTGTCCGGCAGCAAGGTAACTAACTCCCAATAGAGGTCGGCAGCGAACGTGTTAAAGATGTTCCTGGATTTAATGGTACTCGTGAAAGCCTGCGCAGAATTATCCGCAGCTTAGGTTTCGAGGTGGAAAAAAAATAAATAATAGA
This sequence comes from Popillia japonica, assembly GCA_004785975.1. NCBI lineage: Eukaryota > Metazoa > Arthropoda > Insecta > Coleoptera > Scarabaeidae > Popillia > Popillia japonica. The sequence continues at coordinate 7,090 of SMLS01038700.1, read as the reverse complement.
AAGATGTTAGGAAAGGCGAAACGATTTAATCGTACTGCAAGAAGAGATGTTTTTATAGATCAACCTTATATTATTGCTCTATATAACCGATACATGGGTGGAGTAGACCTCCATGGTAATGCTGTAGCCAACTGTCCGATCCAGATTAGAGGAAAAAAGTGGTGGTGGTCCTTAGGTATTAACTCCATTGACAGTGCCGTCGTAAATGCTTGGAAATTGCACCGTGTTGTATATTATGAAAGACCAATTTCTATAATTGATTTTAGATCATTGTAGTTAGAACGCTCTTGAGAAGAGACGACCAAGTCGATGGGAAAATATTACCGGCCAAGTGCTTCGAGAAATATAATTTGATAATGTAGGCTATATTATACAAAAAATACAGAAAACTGGAGACGACGTTGTAGGGTCTGCAAAAGTACTGCTGTATATATGTGTGTAAAATGTAATGTACCGCTTCATTTAAACTGCTTTTCATCTTATCATAGGAAATAACACCTTATGTATGCAATAAACTATTATTACCTGTTTGTACCAGTATTTTTAGTGAACAAATAAATATTGTTAGATTCAAAATTTTTTATAACCTTTACAGCCAAAGTTGCGTTAACGCAACATCATTTTTTTGAAAGAAACTGCTAATTTTTCAAAAATGTATTTCATAATACCGTTTTCTATGACAAATTAAGCAGTTCCAACGCAAAGAATCGAATTATTTAACAGTAATTCTTACAGTGGTAGCAAATGGGTTAATTTAAAAGACATTAGGAATTTAAGGGGATTCGTAGTAAATTTCTTGAAACAATTAACAGTTCTGAACTAAGTTCAATATAATTTAATTATCAAAGACTATTGAATTCTGAAGTACTTTAATTAAATCTTTAATTTTACAAATCACAGAGTGGTCGGGAAATTTGTAGACAATAAATTTTACATTATTTGGCCCAATAAGATGTTTCAAAATCATATGGTATTTAGTGTCAGATATAGTTCGCCCAATCAACTTTGTTGTGTTTATTTGAGGGTGGACAGGAATATGCATGGAAGCGAAATTATATGAAGCAATTAGTATAGTGAACAAGACTAATTTCTACTATGGATAAGCGATATACCACCAAAGCTGCAAGAGAACGAATCGTCATACTTTTCCAGGAGGGCTATTCTAGACGAGAGATTGCGGCGCGGGTAAATAAATCGGTAAGTCTAGAAACTGAATTGAAATTTTGTTGCTAATGTTGTTAAAACATTTTTGATACGAAAATGATACTATTCCTAGTGCATTTATTACTGCTGATATAACATTGTGTATTGATTTTAGCAATCGGCGGTATGGCGCTGGATTCAGCGATTTAGGGAAACTGGTGGCACTACAACCAAACACAAGCCTGGAGCAAGTAAAAAAACAACAGTAGAGGAAGACACTTTATTACTCCAAGCAGCAAATGAATGTCCGTTTCATACCACAGTACAATTATTGCAACGAACACGCTTAAATATTAGCAACCAGACAGTACGAAAAAGATTAAATAGTGAGGGAATTGAGTGTAAGAGAGCTGCTCGTGTATTGAACTTCACAGAGCAGCATGCACATCAAAGATTAAATTTTGCCGTCGGAAATTTGTATAGAGATTGGACCAATGTCATATTCTGCGACGAAAAGGTATTCCGTAGTAATAATAATCCAAATTTATTCGTATACAGACCCCAAAATCAAAGATTTCAAGAAAAGTATGTGACGAAAGATAATTCAAGCGGGAGAGTTACACAGGCGTGTTGGAGCTGGATATCTTCCCATGGACCAGGCGATATTGTGCCTATTAATACTAAGTTAAACGCCAATATGTATGTAGATGTGTTAGAGACGTATATTTTTCCATTGGTATATGCAAATAATGGCCCAATTGTTCTTGTCCAAGACAACAGCCCAGTTCATACGGCCGCTATTGTCAAGAACTTGCTCCTAGAACATCCCGAAATAGAAGTTTTGGATTGGCCCGCGCGCTCCCCAGACCTGAATCCTATTGAGCTTGTTTGGGCTCGTATGGTAAGGTCTTGGGATAACAATAACAGACACAGACAAGATTTACGGGCTTATTGTTTGCAAAAATGGGAAGATATAACACCGGAGTTTTGTTCAACACTGATACATTCAATGACGAAAAGATTAGAAGATGTAATCGGTGCCGGTGGTTATTACACAAAATATTAATTCATTGTGTTAACGTAAATTATATAAAAGCGATCCGATTATTTGTCAATATGCTGAAGATTACCTTAGGAAACATAAGAGGCCACACATTAAAAATCTTGTCAGTAATAATATTCGGGAGTTAAGTAGACTTCTGATACCTCTACAAGAAATGTATAATATTAACTCAATGCTAGAAGTCTTAAAACCAGAAAATTTTGATAAAACTTGTTCAGCCGTTAGAATTATATCATCCCACAATTACCACCACATTAAAATAATTAAAAAATCTGATAAGACAGAAACGATGTTACGATTAAATTTAAAGTAAATTATTAAAGCAACATTCGATGGAATGTGTGCAAAATGTATGTAAGACGGAAAAACTTTAAATTTTTTATACGAAATAAAACGTAATAGTAGGTAGGTATCAGGTCTTCTCATAAAGTCGTAAAATGTTGCAATAGATACTGCTAAGTTGGTCTGTATCATTTCTGAAGTTAATTGTGTTTGATGTTTTATTGATGTGAAACATCTCCAGAAACAAACGATTTTTATACCTGCTTTCAACATCCAGAACCACGGCACTATCAAAATCAAATACGTGACCTGTCTCTTTACAATGATTAGCCAAGGTACAAGCTCGTTTCCTCTTGTTGCAATCGCTTTTATGTTGACTAATACGATGTTTTAGCCATTGAACCGTTTTAATTTCCATCATCTATTCTTTGTAAGTATTTTTAAATTACAAACTTTTATTAAGATTGACTTGTATCTTTCGGATAATTGTAGTAAACTCCTGGTGAAGTTGTTAGTAAACAACGAGATATTGAGGTTGAATAAATAGAGTTTCATTAACTCCAGCCACAGACCGCATACCTGATTATTTGAGCACTATTGCCTACGTTGTACGATCGAGTAATTCCCCTCAACTACTTTTATAGATGGGTTTCTATCAACATATCCGCACCACCCATGGTGAACGCGCTGCAGCTTTATTGAAGGACTGGTCAAAATTTAACATCAAGTTGGCGACGGTGTTGAATCGGGGGGTTTTCATAATTAGGTGTAGAAGAGAGAAAATCACTCCCACCCACATTCAGAATGGCAGAAAGAGCATTTGCAACCTGTTGGTCACAGACAATGGACCACTAGCTAGTAGAATCGACAGATTTACTTCTATGGTAGGTGGTAGGGGTTTAAGCTTAGAGATTAGGATTACCTGCAATTCAATTGACAGAATCAGAACCAATATTCATAACATCAAAGCTGAACTTCTGTCTCCTTTACCCCTACATATTATCAATGAGTTTGAATTCGGACTGCAGCATCACTTTAAAAACACTTTCCGTAAAATAAGAAACACAAAATCAACAAATTCAATAGAATAAAAGACTCTTTACCTACCTTCCATAATTTTATTCAAAGATAACAGTAAATGGTTTAAAAATATTTCTAGTACACAAATTCCATCTGATATTTCAGATTTTCTTTCATTAGGTACGAAGTTTGGTATTCCTGTCAGTAGTAGGAACTTAAACATAGGTCATTTTCTTGCTGATATAGAAAACATTATTAGTGAAACACCGGCTGATTCAAGAAACGTCTTACGGGCTCGTATTTCTAATGTAATAACTAATTTTTTATCATACTCGGTGGACATTCAACCTTTCCCGTTTTTCTTTTTATATCTAAAAACAAAAAAGTTCTTAAGCGATCACCCTAACTTACTTATCATAACAGCTGATAAAGGTGGGTGTACTGTGGCAATCGGCACAGTCAGCAACTTTTGTGATTACATCACAAAAGTTGAAGACGAAGATGCTTACAAAAAACTTCGACGAGGCCCCACAGAAATGACCCAGAAATAATCTAGTGATTTAATTTGTCAAATCTTTAAGAAAGGGGAAATCTCTGAGGAACTTAAAAATATTTCATCACGTACAACTCCAACTTTCCTAAACTTTACTGGTTGCCCAAAATACACAAACTAAACATCCCCCCATGCGTCCAATCATCAGTGGTATTAATTCTGTCACCTACAATCTGGCTAGTCATTTGGCTAACCTTTTATCAACCTTGTTAGCTGAACGTACCAATTACAATATAAAAGACACCTTCACCTTCGTCAATTTGGTAGACCAACTTCAGCTTCCCGATAAGTATGTACTAATATCTCTTGATGTAGTTTCCTTATTGACGAACATTCTATTGGAACTGGTTTTGTCCAACATCCATAAAAACTGGGATTTCATATCTGACCATATAGGGTTGTCCGAAGAATCGTTTACACGGGACGAAGGAAAAAGCCTTAGTGAAATAGATATTCGAGTTGTTATCGAGAAACAAACCGTCAACATCGTCAGAAATCGTCACAAAACACCAGGAATAGATAAATGGTAATTACTATTTGGCCATCTTAATCATTCAATGTAAAATTGTATTTATATATGTATCCATTCACAGAACAAAGTACAAAAAATCCAGATATCCAAGACGGCATCTCAGCTGATTCTGCTGAAAGCGCTTATGTAGGGCCGAGTAATAAAACACCTAACTTCAAACAAACGATAGAAGAACGTAAATGTCGAGGATCATGGAACATGCAACAAAAAAAGTTCATGCTAAATGTTTTTAAGGCGCATTAAAAAGAAAATTTCACCGAAAAAAGCGGAATGTCTAGAGTTGCAAGGAAAATTTATCGAATTATTTAGATATAAAAGCTGGGTCCAGATTAAAGTTTTTATATATAATACTTACAAAAACCAATAATTTATTATATTTTACTAATGTAATTGCATTTTAGATGTGTTTAGCTGTTTCCAGTGGGAAATTCGTACCCCCAAGTGATCGAATAGCACAATTAATTTGCCAAAAAATACTGTATCCTGAAATTATCGAAATAAAACAAGAAGATCAACTAACTACCACCGAACGAGGAGAAGAAGGTGTTGGTTCAAGTGATAAATAAACATCTTGTAAAACGAGTTCCATAAACCAACTAGACAACATAGTATGTGATGTAGTTAGAAAACTTCAACAGGTAAGTGGATTAATTAACCCTAGAATACTGGACATTCGTAAATTTTACGACGCTCGTTAAACTTCTTTCGATTTCGGAAACACTCGCGCCGCCTATGGTCACGTGCCTGCCAGTAACTTCATATTTAGTAGCGTGCTAAACAATAGTGGGTGTAGTTCGTGAATTTGGTACCCTTATCTTACTTATTACGTAGGCACGTCGTAAAATTTACGAATATCCAGTATTCCCGTATAGTGTGCTTTTCGGCATCCTGTTTTCATATTACGCTGAATTTAGTGTTTTGTAATAATTTTTGATCAGGTAAGTCATCTTTTTTGTCAAATATACAACGTTATAAATTCCCTTTTATTGCTTTCTTAGAAAATGGCAAGAAGGAATCTGACACAAGCAGAAATCGAACGTGAAGTGGAACGTATAATGCGGGGAGAGGATAGCGATCCTGATGATTTTGAAGACGACGGTAGCGACTTTGAGGACGACAATTTGCTACGTGAATCAGAATCTTCAGAAAATGAAAATGAAGATGACACTGTTACCGAGTCGAATGTAGTTGCAATGGAGGTTGAGACGACACGTGCAGCTGCTGAGGACACTGAGAGAGTTGAAGGCAAGTCTTCATACATTATAAAGCCTTCAAAAAACTCACTTATTGGCAAAAATGGTCATAAATGGTCATCAGAAATACCTGCACAATCTAAGAGAACAGCAGCCAGAAACATTATTCATTTTGTACCTGGCGCAAAAGGTGCTGCCAAAAATTGTTCCACATTTGACGAATATTTCGCGCATTGCTTCACAGATAAAATATTAGATATCGTACTTCAGTACACAAATGCGGAAATATCCATACAATCTCAGAAATATCACAGCAATTATAATGTATCTCTAACGACAAAAAGTGAAATAAAAGCTCTATTTGCAATATTGATCAGGTCAGCAGCAAATAAAGATAACCATCTATCAGCCAAATACATGTTCGACAGAAAAGTTTCTGGAACATTCTACAAAGCTTGCATGAGCCGAGAACGCTTCATATTTCTGATGAACTGTCTTCGGTTTGATTCGAGAGACACAAGAAACGAAAGAAAGCAGTCCGATTCATTCACACACATTCGTGAAATATGGGAAATATTTATTGAAATATGTAGGAGTTCTTATACACCATCCACATTTTTGACAATCGATGAGCAACTAGTAGGATTCCGTGGACGCTGTCCATTCAGGATTTACATACCAAATAAACCGGCTAAATATGGGATAAAAATTGTCATGTTGTGTGATTCATCATCAAAATATATGATTGATGCTAGTCCATATTTAGGAAAAGGAACGAATACAAATGGACTACCGTTAGCGACACATTTTGTTCGAGAACTTACAAAATCGGTACAGGGTAGTAACAGAAATATTACGATGGACAATTGGTTTACCTCAATCCCGTTGGCAGACGAGTTGCTGAAGGAACCCTATAATCTGACCATTATAGGAACTCTTCGGAAAAACAAAGCTGAAATCCCGCAGGAATTTTTGAATGTGAAACAAAGGAACCCGAACACGTCAATTTTCTGTTACGATCGAAAGAAAACTATGGTGTCGTACATGCCAAAAAAAAAAAAAGTCGTCCTGCTTCTCTCCACGATGCATGAGAATGCTGAACTCGCAACAAACGGAAAGCCATAAATTATAGTTCATTATAATCAAACAAAAGGCGGAGTAGATACCTTCGACCAGATGTGTTCGAGTATGTGTTGTAATCGTAAAACTAGGAGGTGGCCTTATATAATCTACACTACAAATACACTAAAATTGAACAAGAAACCGATGAATAGATACCAGTATATGATTGAACTAAGCAATTG
>SMLS01038695.1:0-11996 GCA_004785975.1 Popillia japonica | reverse complement strand
TATTCGTAAATATTAGTTTCTATGTAAACAAAGCTTTGTTTACATAGAAACCAATGTTGTATGTGTAAAGTACCCAAAAAGAAAGCGTTTGTCTAAAAAATGAAAATTCACATCTAGCAATAACGGTTTATAAAACTGAGAAACTACAAAAAGTATAAAAATCAATTCCAACCTACAACGTCAACACTCAAGAGCAAATGGACATGAAATGAACGTGCCACTCCCAGTCTGTGGTGCCACGTGCTATGTAAACGCCACGCATAAGCATTCAAATCAAACGAACTAAGAATTTTACGTGCGCCCTCTTGCGAGAAACATATCATTTGGTAGAACTTGTCCGCCATGACAGTTTCATTTCGGGCTATTTCAGATTTCACCCCGTGAGACTGACTCTGATTGTCGATATTCACAACACAGTGGCGCGACGAATATTTTATAAATATCTTTGTAATTTTTTTTCTCGCGTCTGAAAATTTGCGCAAAATATTTTGGAATTAAGTTTAATAAAATAATATCTTTCCATTTTTATAGTCTTTACTTTTATTTCAAATAGACCCTGTATAATCCTCAGGTGAAATTCAGTCTATTCCAACTCACGATAGAACATTCGGAACCTAACTCGCAAACAAATTACTCGTATGTTTGTCTGTAGTAATACCATAAGAGCTTTGAATTAAATTTATCGATAATTTCACGAATGCTTGTTGCATAGCGACGAAGACAAGTGTCAGTTTGACAAGCATTTAAATCACGACAGCCCGTAGCGCTGGAGTGCTTTAATTGTCAAAGTGACACGAGTCGAAGTCGTTATGCAGGAAGTATGAGTGAAATTGTCGATTTTAATTCAAAGCTCGTATGGTATTTGATTAGATTATTTTACGTAATACAAAATGAAATTTATCTAAACTCTTTATTTATTAATTCATGTATAATAGTATATTATAGTGCATAATCAAGCTTTTAAACTGTCGCAATTATCCTTAGCCTCTTTAAATTCAAAATCACTTGCAGCTTTTGCAAAACTTTTGACTAAAATATTTGTCGTAAAATAGAAATCAGTAAAAACATGTTCATGAAATAATATCCGTAAACATTTGCAATCACTTATATACGATGTATACATATAGGTAAACTTCAAACACCACCACTTTTAAACTAAGTCAGGGAACGTGTTTCGAATGTTTCATCAGTATCCAATACCGAATAATTCGATAAAATACAGAAATAGTTGTATTATATAGGTCAACAGTCCTTAAAATCACATTCATATAGCACAATAATATATGCATCTCAATGGATTTTATCCTTACTACCTTCTGAAAGTTCATTATTTACCACCGAGTTCCCTTGCCAATCGCGTCCAATTTTGCATAATAATTTAGAGCTTATTCCGCGTAACGTTTTTACAGACGAGTCACAATTTACTCGAGATGGGATAAACAATCCCAGGAATTCTCACAATTGAGCCTCTCAAAAGCCACATAGTGCAATTGTGGGGAATCGCCACCATTGTTTCTCTGTGAATGTATGGTGTGGGTTGTTAAATAATCACATTATTGGAACTCATTTATTGAAGAACTTCTCACATTAGCAAATTTTTTGAGAATAATTTGCCAGACTACATGGAAAATATTCAATTAGAAACTCGACGGGGCATTTTTCATCAACACGACGGTGCTCCACCACATTTTGATAGGGAAAATATTGAATATTTACAACAGAATTTTCCTGGACGGTGGAAAGAAAGAAGAGGCCCTATACCATGACCTGCACGTTCCCCTGACATTTTCGCACTCGACTTTTTCTTTTGGGGTTGCCTTAACTCTCGAGTTTATAAAAATCGTAAGCTGGAGAACTGGCAGATGTTTGGAAAACGCAGGGACACAATTCGAGCAGTTATTACAAAATTAGTGCTTTATGTAGTTTCTTAATAAAATGTCTATATAGGTAAACATTACTTCTTTTATAGATATCTCAAACACGAAAGGGAATTGACCTATGGTGTATATGAACCTTTTTGATCAGAATCATATCTGGAACATAATTTTGCCGGTTACCTCAGGGAACACCCTGTTCATATTTACACTACTATGACGCAGCAAAAACCCGGAAAGCCTCATAATATCGATAAATACAGATTAGAACATCAAGTCGAATTGGTAATCAATATAAAGTAAGTGATGCTATAGACTATTTATATGTTTATATTGCCTGCTCGGCGGAATTTTCGAATGAAATAAAATAGTTTTGTTTGATATTGATTTTGTATATACACATATGCATATACTTTTATTATACGTATTATATTAGAATACAATATATTCTATTTGCATTATGTATATTATGGAATATAGTGAGGTATGTGAATTTGCCATTTCCTTTAAAAGAAAATTCTTTTTTATTTGGAGCTGCACTGAAGAGTGCTGCAGATTTTGATACAACTTACAACTCCTACCGAATTAATTAAAGTAGTAATTGAAAATATGGTAAAATTTTACAAAATGTAATACGAGAAATCACGGCAACGGCGCAATTTAGATCTCAGATTCTGTAACTATTGTTCTGAAATCAAGTAAATTGTTTCGTAGTTATACTTATTATTTGAACGAATGATACTTGCTATTGTCCTAGCCGTGAATAGTTAATAATAATAACCATTTTAACATAAATTGTTTACATTTAAATCTGTACTACAATTTTTCTATGTTGTTTCCTTTTTTTGTAAGAAAAAAGGAAATTTTGAGTTTGAGTACTAAAGATAACTTTTAAGGTTATAGCTGAGATTGTAAACTGCATTGTTATATTGGGAGATGCAACATACAGGGCGTCCCAGCAATAAAAAGACGGAGTAGTAGCAATCGCAAGCTGGGATGCTGAAGAAAGTAAATCAAACATATGAAGTCTCTAGTCCTACGAAAACTGCAGAAAAAATAATAATAAAGAAATCAATTGGCCTTGATTGATTGAGCTGGGATGGTCTTTCAACATCCCTAACACTGCGGCCTACAAGGCCTATTGTATTATTCCTACCTTGATTTGTGTTACTCAAACAGGTTAGTTCCCTTGATTAGGTTTATGAGCCTGCATGGTAAATCTTTCTCCAACGGTGATTCCAATGCGCTTTGCATAGCAAACCTTCGTTGGCTTAGTGCTGCGCATTCGAAGAGAATGTGGGAGGCTGTTTCTTCCTCCTCATTGCAGAGTCTACATAAGGGTGCATCTTTGTAAATCCCCATCTTATGCAGATGTCCTCTTAGACAGCCGTGTCCTATTAGTAGACACGTTACTGCCCTGAGCTGAATCCTATTTAGTGCAAGTAGGTCAGCAGTTAGTCGTTTTGACGGTCGTTCCATCATCCGCTTGCTGTGTCTTTGTCCAGGTACATGGTTCCAGTTTGATTGGTCGCCAAGCCTGGACGAGCGTGGTACCAAGCGAACGAAGACTGCATGTATCATTGCGAATCAGCTGTGCAACGCACGATAGATATTCAGTTATTTTGGTTCTTGCAAACTGTTGGATCTGTGTTGGAGTTATGGGACATGATGTATCTGTGTGGTGAGGCAGGTGAAAATGGAAGGGCAATAGAACGTTTATACGCGGAATGTTTTCCTAATCGTAGGCGACCATCGTATCAGATGATAAGGGACACATGTCTAGGTTACGCGAAAGAGGCACATTATACCGACGCTATGAAGGTAGGGGTGGTGAACGAACACGAAGTTTTACTTGCGGAAGAACAACTCCTGGAAATGGTAGATGCTAATCCAGGTGTTAGCACGCGAATTGTGGCAATGCAAGTCCGAGTGTCCTGTTCAACGGTTCGTCAAATCCTCCACGAGAATATGCTGCATTCATACCACCTACAACGGATGCAAGCTTTAGCACCAGCAGGATTGTCCCAAACGTGTTAGATTCTGTACATGGTTCCGCCATATGCACGAGAGAAATGTGGATTTTTCTGTCAGCATGCTATTCACGGATGAATGCCACTTTAGACGGAACGGTGTCTAAATTTCGATAATTCCACTTGTGCGATGCAAAGCCCCATGTTATACAACAGAGTCGTTTTTCGGTAAATGTTTGGGCAAGAATTGCCGGTGTCTACTACGACCGACCGTACTTCCTTCACGACTGAATTTAGCGAGTTATGTATTTTTTTTTGCGAAATGCATTACCGGAATGTGTCGACGATGTGCCATTAGAACGTAGGAGAATTCTCTGGTTCATGCACAATGGAGCGCACCCACACATTTCCTTAGCGTTGCGGAATTTCTTCAACGGTTCATGTCCACGATGGATTGGACGTGGATGCATAGACCATGGTTAACACGTAGTCCGGACTTAAATCCATTAGATTTTTTCTATGGGAGTATATGAAAGCAATGGGAAAGAAGATCATCGCCAACATATTTTTACAGCGGCAGAACATACGTGAGGAAACAGGTACACTTCCAACGATTGCGTGATAATCTTCACCGATGCCTGTCTTCGTTCACAAGGCGGACACATCGAACATTTGCTGTAAATTTTCACCTGTTTTACCTCAATAATCGACCCTTTTCAGGCTCACCTTTTACTTTACTATGAAATGAAAAATGCACGTCTCTGTACGAGGTTACTAACAACGCTAGATAAAAAATAAGTAAATAGTTTGATATTTACTGTAATAAAGGCCTCAAATATTAGAATCAGCAGTTATAAACTACAAATATTTAAGGGCAATAACTCTCTTTTGTTGTTCTCTTTCACTACCACTAAAAGTCAGCCAGCTTTGTAGAAAGCAATCGATCACCTACATACATACGTTATTGATATTAGTTGAGCTACTACAGTTGGCGAAGCGCCTTATCAATAGTTTGCCTGTTGGTTTGTGAATACGCACTTACATACATACGATTGTAAATTGTTTGCACTGCATTCTTTACTGTCTCGACGAATATAAACATACATTCAGTCAGGTCCGTAATATAATTTTCTAATATAAAAATTTCGTTCGAAAATATAATTTATAAATTTTTCATTTCTTTGATATTGTGGTATATTTATGTGTTATCCTGTTCGGATATTACATACATATTTACTACACCATCTTTTATTGCTGGGACACCCTGTAGTATACGTATTTCAATAAGGGTCAATACAGTAGTCGGGACCAGTCCGTACGTATTTGTTTGACGGGAATATTTGAAATAAATATGGAGTAGGAAATAGTTTTCTGTGTTTAGGAGGTGACCGGATATGGAAGAATTACAGAAAATATTATCCAACAATGTACATTCTGTTAAAAGATACTTTTAAATTGCTATAAAATTGAATGCCATTAGTATACTCTCATGTTTGTTTCATGTTTCAAAAAAGTGTATAGAGGCGGGAGTGGTATCATGTTAAACTGATAGTTTTTAATCATTATAGGTTACTTTAGCTATTGAGCTCAAATAAGTCTGGGATACTTTTTAATTATGTGTTTGAAATTCGGCAATTAACATTACGTGTTGAACATGGGTATACGATAATTCATATTGTTTCACACGGACTTCTCGTCGACTTTAGTCAATACTACATTGATACCAGTAATATAGTCCACAAGCTTTAGGTTAGTACATATGCTGCATGACATGAAAACTACATCACCAAGAAGGAGTGCGAATTTTTTGACCAAATTTGGTAGAAAGTAGAAACGTATAACTAGTCAAAGGCAATAATTGATTAAAATTTCAATTTCGCCCCTATTAGTTTCACACTCCTTCACTCTTCGTGGCATTGATTCGACTAGGTGGTCGATATCCTCTTGGGATATGGTGTCCCAAGCAACCTGTAATTCATGCCGGAGAGCTATTAGTATCGGCGGGGGATTGGCTAAATTCATAAGTTTTCGTCCCATAATGTCCCACACATGTTGTATTGGCGAGAGGTCGGGGGATTTGGGTGGCCATGGCAAGATATTGACATGAGCCTCTTCGAAGCGATTTATAGAAATTCTCGCTACGTGGGGAGGGACATTATCCTGCTGGAAAAGTGGGTCTTCGACCGTTTGAAGATATGGAAGAATATGGGGATCTACCACCAATGTAACGCTGGGCGTTAATGGTGGTTTGGATGAACACCAACTGAGACCTACTCCCATATGATGTAGCAAGAACCCCACAAGAAAAAATCTAACGAGGTGAAGTCAGGGGATCGAGACGGCCATGCAATTGCGGTTCTTGTACTGATGAGGCGATCAGGAAAGGTTTGTGATAAGTAGAATTGCACAACAGGGGCAGTATGTGCAGGCCAGTTATCCTGTTGATACCAGATGTTATTAAAAAGTGTGTCCGTAGCTTGAAGACTAGGTATTATATCTTCTTGTAACAGAGAGATATTTTGGAGCAGTTAAGCTACCATCTATAAAAAACGGACCAATTATTTCAGTACCTAAAATTCCGGCCCACACCTTCAATTTTTGGAGGGATTGAGTGTGGAGAGGAACAACAAGATGTTTATTTATCGTTGACCAATACTTTGAGACTGAGCGATTGTACTGCCCGTGCAAATAAAATGTGGATTCATCTGTAAATAATATTTTCTCTATAACATTTCCTTCGTCAGTTTCTTTCTCCTGATAGTTTCACAAAATTCGGTTCGTCTCGTCTTCATAAATCTCTTGATGAGTTTGAAGTTTGAAGCAACGATATCCTTGTATTTGTTGTGATGAACAAGATTCGCTGTTTTCAACGGCGCTGCAAACTTCAACTTCTCGACAATCTCTTGACTCACTCAAAACCTTTGCTTTCAGTTCTTCACTTCTGTCAATGCATTTTCGGCACTTGACGATACATCCTATCGATTCAAATGTATAAATGATTTTTAATATCGTACTTTTGACAGGAATTGGTCTATTGACGAAAGAACACATAAAGCGCCCTACTATTTCTTGTGGACTAGAACCACCGTAATGCCATTTTATTATTTGAATCCTTTCCGCTGTAGTGTAAATAAACATTGTGAAACAATTGAGAAGAAGAACCCTAACAAATAAATATACAAAATTAAAATTACAATTGAATACTGCGATGATAAAACGACTAATGCATGTATTAGATCAGTGAATACCAAGACACTTTATTCTGCCAAGGCATATCCGTCAGCGGTCAGTATGATAGTAGAATGTAGCTGATCAAGTATTACTCAACTGGCGCAACCCTACCACAATGCACACATTTTCCGTACTGCCAACTATGCTTGTTTCAATAGATGCTCAAAGAAATGTAGTTACGTCAGTGAAATAAAGAACGACGCCAACCTGACGAGTTTTAAAGGTGAGTGACATACGCACCCAAACAGACCTGGCGAATATAAGCGGTAAAGAGGGGCAAATGTCAGTGCAGTGCGGAGAACAACGTAGAAGAGCGAAGCGCACAGCACGGAACTCGAATGTTCGTATCAAAGCATACTTGTTCAGTAGTATTCCACTGGTCGTTATCAATAATGCTTGTCAGTACACACATACTTAGAAAATGTCGTATTTAGGTACGTTTCGAAAACGACGTATTTCAAAGAACCTACAACACGTAACACCAAGTAAGGCGAGTTTAGAATACGAAGGCGATCGAATTAAATGTGTAAGCTGCGACAGCTATTTGACATGTACCAGCAGATGGTGAAGTGTGAAGTGCACCTAAAAAGTAGTAGTAGTTTAGTGAACCAAGAAGCACGTGTCTCCTTCTGGAGCAAGTATTCGCATTATCAAGTCGGACATTGGGAAGAAACGTTATGCCGTCTGACGTTCGTAACTATGTTGAAGGAAGAATTAGAGCAGAATTGAAAGATAAAAAATTGTGGGTATGTGTGGACAAAATAACCGATCAGCAAAAGAACTCTGTGGTGAATGTGGAACAATGGAAGAATTTGAACTGTCATCCACCATCTTATCTGCTTCTAAGAGTTGCGAAATGTACTAGTGATGAAATTTTTGAAGGTGGTATTGAGCGCATTGAACAAATTTGATGGTGCCGCAAATATGTTTTCTTTAGGTCGATCTATTAAAGAAGTCAGTGGCAACTCATTACATGTAACGTCTACGATCCACGCTTTAAACCTTGTGTGCCAATTGATACCGAAACGTTATCCACGAGTAGATATTTTAATAGCTCATACCAAGGCAGTGTTTTTAAAGTCCAAACCTAGACATTGCACGGACTGTGTGCCTAAGTACCTGAACCACCACAGCCGATTACTACACATTAGGGAACCTATATAGTTAGAGGCTACGGTGTACTACTGCGAACATTTTCATGACGTAAAGAAGGTAGTTTTACAATTCTATCCGAGACACGCCAAAGCTATCAAAAAAAGCTAGAAAATGTTTCATCATAGTTAAGTAAACCGTGATTTAACAAACTATTCACAAGAACTATTATGGACTAGCGACGAGAATTGAAAAATTGCAAAACGATTCGTTGTCACTTATGGATTCTGTTTAAATAATGATTCAGATGTTTACTCACACCTATCAGCGGCGAGGACGAAAAAAAGTGTGTGTAATACGAACATTTGAAAGTGTTGACAAGGTTTCAGGTTTTCTTTTACTAAGACAAATTTGTAAAGGTGCGTCGAAAGACCCATTAAGTTGGTGCCAGGATTACTGCATACAGGATTACTAAATTTATAAATATAACATCACTCAATGTGGTACGGTCGTTTTCATCATTAAAAAATATTTATTTCGCATGCGGTACTTATTTGACAAAAACAAATATGGAAACATATTCAATGATTCAAATATTTAATAGATGCCCCCCATGGAAACTTCTTAAGCCAGTAAGTGTTTCAGCACCTTATATAATATCATTAGTCATAGCCTATGCTTATTCATGAACATAAACTATGCGAGTACGTTACTGAACATTTACTGAGCGCTCGCCTTGATACGACCGGTTGGCCACTACACGTTGCTCTCCACACTGCACTGAAACTTGCCCCTCTTTGCCGAGTCTACAGATGAATGATGGCTACGCCAATTATACAAAATATATTACATGATATTTTAGAAACAAATCAAGCAAAACACGATCGCTGACGTAAGATGATAACTAATATGTTGGCAAAACAAGAAATATCCCTAAGCTGTCTAACTCAGGTCAATATTTGACAGTCTGTTTGCATCGTTGTTTTCATTTTTATTTTATTCATGCATTTTCGTTGTCATAAATGTTTTTCTTTTAAACTACTAAAATTTTAATTGTCAATATGTATATGTAAATAAATATTTCTAGAGGATTTTATTGTGTATGTATTACCATACTGTTAAATAGGTTGCATATCTAAAAGAGGTCACGTGGGTTTTGATATTAAATGAAAGCCCTGTACCTTGCGCCTTTGCAGATGTGTAACTGTTACTTTCTTCTGCACTGTGGGGTGTAAACTTTTTTATTTTCAGTAGACATCTAAACATATTCAATTGTATTTTGCGATAACGTAGCATACAGTATTAAATATGTAAACTAAAATTTCATCAACATATTTTATTGATTACATATGTATTAAAGATTTACTCACAATTTAATACAAAAAATATATTATGCAACAGGTATAATTCAGTACAGATTCAAAATATGTATTTGATATAATAAAAATTACTATTATACGAATTATACAATAGCAGATGTATGTATGTAATGCATTTCATATTTTAAATAGGAACACTGGCATTATTAACACTCACTTTTATTGCAATATGAAAAGCACTGATTACACGCGATTAAATATAAACAGCGACCTGACAGAATAAACGTACTACACGAATATTATCCGAGAACAAGTTACTTATTGACTGATATCTAATTGAAGAATGGGTTAAGATTATTCAACAAAAATATGAAAATACCGCAAAAAAAGTATTCTAAATGACGGGAAAACGTACTAATTGGTTGCTTTTTAAAGCAACAACAACAACTACTACTAATTACATACTAATAATTTAATGAAAGAAAAAAAAGTAGATATCAATCCTATCAACGAAAATGATGGTTGAAGCAAAATAGTGCTACTAGAATTTACAATTTTCTTATCCATAACAATTATTATTACTTTTATCTTTTTTTGTTAGGCAGGTCTACAATAGGATCCTTAAACCTTGTGTTCACATGATACTAAACACATCCATTTATGAATATTTTTGTTTTTCTAAAATATGCGCTAGCGCTTGAGTTATTGCTATTATGTTCTCTTCAAGTACAATCAATCATAATATTAATGCATGGTGCAACGTATTTTGGAAGCTGCCGTGTTATATAGCTATATTTTATGTTAGCAGACTTTCAAAAGTAGATGTTGTTAAGCTTGCCGCTCTTTTGAACTCATAATCTTTAGTCTTAAACAAAGAACATCGGCGAATTTTGTTTTATGTTGTCACGAATCTGCAATTTACTTTGTTCGTGTTCTAATCGACTTACATCGATATTTTTATCGCAATAAGTCTTGGCGCGTGCAGCAGCATGATGAGCATAATATGTAGGCGCTGGATAGCTGACAGATCTATTGCACCGAGTATACATGTGACATAAATAGTACATTAATTTTTCGACCTCATCTTCCGACATATTCAAATCATCCCACAACTTCACATATTTCGTCGGTCTTGCAACACCTTTTATGCTAGCGTGAGAAACAAGATAGAAATCCACTAACGATGGATGCGTAATTACGGAATCTACACAAGTGCCAGCAGGAACATTCATATTCGCGTCCTCGGATATCCGCGGATCTTTGGGAAAGAATCGAGTACGATGGCGTTTCTGTACAACGATAAAAACGATTGCCGGTTTATAGTCTGCAGTTAATTGCATACAAGCAGCTCTTATAGCATTCAATTCAACTTGTAGAACTTCAATAAACTGTCCGTCTGACACACCATCACGGATGTACACAATTGTTTCAGGTTTCGCTCTATTACAGCGATAATAAAATTTTAGATGGTCCATAGTAATTGCTTTTAGATCATCTATCATTTCTTTTCTTGGAGGTTGTAAACGCCATTCAAATCTATATTTAAAGAAGTTCACATCATAAGA
Organism: Popillia japonica; assembly: GCA_004785975.1. Lineage (NCBI taxonomy): Eukaryota > Metazoa > Arthropoda > Insecta > Coleoptera > Scarabaeidae > Popillia > Popillia japonica. The sequence continues at coordinate 945 of SMLS01038695.1, read as the reverse complement.
GGCTGTTACTGCGGCAATACTAGGAAAATTACTAGAACCCGGATGTGTAACATCTGCACCCATTATTATTGCCGGTCTGCCGTCTCGAAGCAGAGGTAAGGTTGGTATAGAATGATTTCTTCCATTCAACTTGGCATTGATTTTTAGCAATATATTGGATACGGTAGCTCTTTGTATTCCTCGAGAAATCGTTTTCGGTTTTATACATTGCGTTAAACAACCAGTCATCAATTCAGAAGCTCGTTTAACTTGACTGTAACAATCGTCTCTATTACTAAGAATGACGATTACCAATTTATATGAATTTTTAGAGAAGTAATCTTTCAAGTCCCTAGCGTCGCGTAAACGATGAAAAGCAGGTTGTGGAGGTCCTACAAAGACTCCAGACTGAGAAGCAGCGTTCATTAGCTATAAAAGAAAATTAATTGATTGAGTAATCTAACAAGAGCACTTATAGAGTAGAATATTTAACAAATAACTAATACCAAACTCCATATATTTTCTTAAAATTCAAAATTAAAAATTTAAAATACTTATTAATATGTGTAATTCAATACATCTTATAACTAAAAACATTACAAATTTAGGTCAAATTAAATTAGGAAATGAGGATATTGTTACGAATAATGCCATCTAGTGTATTATCTGGACAGTTCGCGGTTATTATGGAGATATGTATTCCAGAGAGGGCGTTCTGGAACGGTCTAGTTTAGCCTAGTAAAATTCTAGAATCATTGGTGTAGAATAATAATACGATTTCCTCGTATTAGGGGACAGTATTGATCTGGGGCGTAATGTGATTGTTACCGTGAAAATAAATGTGAAACGTGTATATAAATAGTTAGATTAGTTTTGAGTTAAACTAAATAGTATAAGGTGGTTCTTCATTACTAAATAGTTATTATTGTTCAGTGTTAAATTAGTAAAAAATAAATACGCAATATT
>SMLS01038671.1:0-13882 GCA_004785975.1 Popillia japonica | reverse complement strand
TTTTTTTTTACCGTTGGACAACAATATACATATTTACACTACACAGTAGCCTGTAACATTTTTAGTCACGCCAAAGGCCAAATCGTAAACGAGAGGTGTGTGATATGATGTGCTTACTTGTTGATTTCATTATGTAACTTAAAATCTAAAAATAACTAACCGCCTGCGCCGGTGAAAAAATAAACTCGTAAAGATTTATTAACATTGATATTTGAAATGTTACAACACCTGTTCGATTCTGATGCAATTACGAGTTAGCGAGTTCATTTCAATGTACCTACTTTATACATCTCTCTTCATAAATGTTTAGTAAACGCATATTTCGATAATAGAAGCAGTATTACAGCAATGACGTTAATAAAAACTAAGTTATGAGCCCGAAACCGATCAAAACCGAATTTTTCAACTGCCACTTCTGGTTTGTCTAGATTGTGCCAGTGTCACCAACATTACAATGCCAAATATTAAAATTGCTTTTGGCCAAACGATATTTTTAGTTTGTCGAGGCAGAATTATATTTGCAGGTATAGTATCTGCAATAAAAGATGATTGTATTATCTTATGTAACATTTTTAGTAAACGTCAATTATATACGTAACAGGTAAATATAAATAAACCGAATTTATAGGTATTGTAAAAGAGAATAAGTACATACTGTAATTGATTAGCACTTGATAGTAGTAGGTAATTTAAAACATAAATAAATGCTAAAGTACTTGCCAAATATTTACGTATTGGATAGTGTTTTGATTATTTAAAAAATTACAATATCTTATTGAACTTTGACAGAAAATGACAAGAAGCAAATCAGATTAAAATGCGCAGAATAAATCGCAGATAAAAAGCAAGATCAATATGTACTGAAGGTCTTAGTGCATATTAGAATTATATCTTGGCATTTACAAGAAGGTAAATGAGTTCCAAATGACGTGAGCTATTCTCAGAACAAATACAAGGTCAACATTTTTAATAGATATGAATTGATAGGCATTGTGATTGCTAATGATAGCCAAAATCTCATTTTGACCGCACTCATGCTGGGCAACATAAAATAATTTAGTTTGCACTGTTTGATTAATAATAGAATTATATTCCCGATTGTGATCTAAGCAAGAAAGCTACCTGTTTTATCTCTCTAGACAGAACACAGCTAAAATAATTCCAAAGTATTACAGAAGCACCAACAAATGCAATAACCAACAGTTTTGATTTATATATTTTTGATTCTTGAGTTCTAAAATCGTACGCATTGTCTATTATGTAGAAATTGTTATATTGGGATTAATAAATTATTATTATTATTATTATTATTATTATTATTATTATTATTATTATTATTATTTAAAATGTGTGAAAGATGTTTTACGTATATGCGATTGAAATAGTATTATTTTCTGCCTGAAGGATTTGATATTTGTGTATACATAAATGAGGGAGAAGCTATAATTTTCCCCTGCAATCTCAAATTCAGTTCGTTCATGTGATTTGTCAATTCGACGTAGAATGCTAACTTCCACAGTCATTCACCATTTTCTAAATCGACAAAAGAACGATGCTTCTCATTCAAAAAAAAATCTATCTCGCTCGAAGTTCAAAAAAGGGCTTAAGGACTTTTGCGCAACTAAGCCAGCGTACGGCAGTATGATATGGTAAGTTATATTTCCTCCAATCTCTTCCTCGCGAAATTGTAATGGAAATATCCATTTTCAGATAAACTGAGCAAAACTAATCGCTTCCAAACTGCATTGCTTATTTCAAACCTATTCTCTGCAACTGTTGTTGTGTAGATTATATGCCTGAGTATGTTTCCATGGCTTTGTTACAATATTATCTTGCAATCGGAGTACCAGATTTTTTTTCCACAAGCGTCAACTCTATACTATAAATACTACTCTATCAACCTCTCTTACCACTGTGACTATCGAGCTGTGGTTACATTTTCTTTCGACATTTTAAATTATTATTTCCAGTAATACTTCACCCAAACATTAAATTTTGTTTGTAAAAATGTTATAATTATTTTTAGAGTTTCTTCTATTACTCCTGTGAACTTTTATAAATAAATAAATGGAGATTTCCTTTTTAAATACGTTGTTATTATCCCCGAGCCCAAAACAGGATGATGCCAAGTTTTTAGTGTTGGGTATTGTTGTACATTGAGGTATGGATACCTACCCATTTTCTTGATATCCATCGCCTAGGATCAGTTTTTTCGTATCTGATCTCCAACTCTCCACTGAAACAGTTAACTCGAAGCGTGGTAATGTTCCTCCCTGTTGATCAACAAGATATCATCTACGAAACATAATTATCAAAAAAGCAATAAGCTTTAAATCTATTTATACTATCTTGAAGTTTTTCCTAATCTATTACAAACTTTTTTGCAATTATTTTTATTATTAACTCGCTAAATTGTGGTACCTACATAATTGCTTTCTGCTCGAAAGCAAATCCTTTTTGATATATTGACCAGTAGAAAATAGCGAAATTATTTAAAAACAGCAATAAGAACGACAAACACGAGCGGATCAACACTAACCAAAACCAAGTCGAACAACGTGAACTAGAAAACGAAGGATTGTAATATACCAAGTATCATGTGAATGTGGGAGAACATACATCGAGAAACAAGCAGACACTTGCTTGGTTCGACTAAGGGAAATGGAGAAATCACACCTGGCGAAACATGCATGGGAAGAAGGTCACAGGATTGAATGTGACAAAGCGACAATCTTGGCAAGAGAAAAATATTATATCTATATATGTATACGGCTACAACACCATAAATACACCAACTCTGGATATTGAAGATATCTGGCTACCTATGATTAAAAATAGCCTAAGCAAAAGACCGGTAACCACGATACCAGAGGCAGAAATTAGTGACGCATAAAAAGCCTTCGCAGGACATGGCGCATGCACATCTGCGCATACGACATGTATTGTCAAATGATAAATATCATGTTATTTTTTTATATATACAGTGGTGGGCAAGAAAATAGGTGTAAACTAATTTTTTTATGTAAAAGTGTTATCATCTATTGGTATATTCAATAAGTACGTCCACTGCACGCTAGTATGATGATAATGAATAGAAAGAAATTACCCGAGCTATGTCAGCAAAAAGCCCAAATGCAGTATTTAGTTGCAGTGCAGCTGGTCATAAACATAGGTGTGTTACTTTAACAACGAAAAAGTACTATCATTAATCATCATTTATATTTTGCAACGAAAAATCAACGAGGTAATAACAATTTTAATCTTATTTATACAGAAATAAAAATTACATAATTAATATTTACAGATAAAATGGGCAAAAGACCATATAATAATAATAATAATAATAATAATAATAGTTTTTTATTGACGACGAAAGTACATTCAGATATAAAAAAAAAATATTGTACCTAAAATGTAAAGTAATTTAATAAGACAATTACGGAGAGAAGGAAAGACGTACAAAGAAATTTCAAAACTCATAAACCGCTCAGACAATACGATTACGAATGCTTAAAGCCGCAAAAAATACTGAAAACAGGGGCAGGCCTAGGAACACAGAAACAGATCGCTATATCGTTAGATTAGCAAAACGGGACTCATTTCTAACCTTAGTAAATATTTTATACGAAATTAGTACGAACATCAGTTCACGTACAATAAGACGAAGATTGCAGAGCTATTATATAATTTAAATGGTAAATCTGCCAGAAAAGTACCTTTCTTAAGCAATAAAAGTATCAAGGAACGGATCGAGTTTTCGAAAAGGCATGCAGAATATGGTACAGAGAAATGGAGAAACATACTTTGGACTGACGAATCCAAGTTTAATATGTTTGGGTCTGATGGCAGAAGTTACGTTCGTCGACCACGAAATACAGAATTTCAATCTAGATACACAAAGAAAACAGTAAACCATGGAGGAGACAGTATTATGGTGTGGGTATGTTTTTCTTGGTACGGTGTAGGTCCGATACATCGTATTGAAGAAATTATGACCAAGGAAATTTATCGGGACATCCTAAACAATGTCACGTATCTGTATACAGATGAAACATGCCCATAATTTGGAAATTTCAGCAAGACAATGACCCTAAATATACTTCCAAGTGTGTTAGGGAATACTTTGAGATAAATAAGGTGAACGTTTTAAGTTGGCCAATACAGTCGCCCGACTTAAATCCGATTGAAAACCTCTGGAAGTATGTAAAGGACTCATTGTCAGGCAAAAAAAATTAAAAATAAAACAGAATTGTGGGAAGCTGCCAAGAAATGCTGGTATTCTATTCCAGCAGAAAAATGTGCGCATTTAGTAGACTCAATGCCTAGAAGATGCGTAGCAGTCCTCAAGAATAAAGGTGCTACAAAATATTAAAAAATTCATACATATAGATTTGCGTAACAAAAAATATTCCATCTTGTTTATAAAAAATATTCACACCTATTATTATGTCCAAGCCAAATTTACTTTAATGTCCTTTTTTGATACAATATAATAAATTATTTAGCTTTTATGCAATGAATTGTTTTATTTCAATTATACCAATGCATAAAACATAAATATTTAGTGACTCATCCAACATGTAAACAAAATCCTGGATTATTCTGCATACACCTATTTTTTTGTCCACCACTGTCGTTTTTCCACCTGTGGCATACAATAACAATTTAATGAGTTGAGAAAGAAATCAGAACTACTGTGATGACGGTAGTGGAAGAATTGCCGAAACGTCGGATTATAAAAATCCTACAAACGATGGAAATAACCCGACCAACAACTTCAGATATCCATCGTCAACAAGCTCTCGTCATGAGAGCACATGAGAGATTTGAAAGTGATAGTTGCTAGTAGTCAAAGCCAAACTGGAATTATTTTACGTTGTAAACTTTGTCACTGCCTAAAATAAGTTTAAACTGCTATTATTGGAGTTAAATTGAAAAATCTCAAAGCGTTATTTCGACAAATTAATGTCAACAATTATAACAACACCTCCAAAGCCATATGGTTCAGGACTAGTTCATTAGTTTTTCTGTTATTCATGAAGCAAAATGTATGTAGATACATCTTACTATCCTCTGCTATATTGATTTATTTTAAAATATCGGATTCTGGAACGTCCAGAAAGAATACAAGATTTACAGTGTGCTAGTTGTTGTGCTTTGGAATAAATGACTATAACAGATTTTTATTTTTTTATTTGACCTACAAACGCAGATATATCTCGAAGTAAAGGAAACGGACTTGAAAATTATATTAATTATGATGTTAGGTACAAATAAAAATCACCTGCCAAAGTGTGAATACAGTTTATACTCTGTCTGTCTATAGCATAACATTGAGTGCTTTAGATTAAATGAAAATGACAATGTTTTAGAGGTGACTATTTTGAACTACAATTTTCAAACCCAAAAATGTTAAAGCGGATTTCAGAAATTTATTTACTGTAGTCTTTACGTGAAAGTAGGTAGACATATAATTGAAAGTTTGCATAAATTCTCTGTTTAGGAACGTTGTCCCACAAACTGCAATTCCGTCAATTAAAGTAAATTCATTGTATATTGTAATTAACTCTACAGATAAACCAATTAATAGTAGATATCAAGTTTTAGCTTTTTATTTGGCTGCTTATCTGCAATATATAAAAAAAATCGCAATACCGCAGCAAAGATAAATTCAAACTGCATAATATGTACAATGTTCCCAACCTAAAACAAAACACGGGAAATATATTCTGTACCGTTTTAATGTAGCTTTTTTCTCATATTATTATTAAATAAATACAATGAAAGAAAGGGAGTACAAAGAGAGAAAAGGAACAGCGCAGCGCCACGAACAACGTACTGAGTCGATAACAGAAGAAGAAGTCCGTGTAGTAACGCTGAATGTGGGACAAATGCGGTTTGCCGCTCCGCTGATATACGGGCAGGCGGTTCGGTTAGATTCTAACTCGGTTACTCATGCTTTTGCTTGGTGTGACGGCATTCGTACAACGTTCGGCTCCGTTTAAGAACCCGGCATCCACATTTAAAAGTGCATTGCCTCCTATCGATTCGTCACCATCGATATAAACTTCGAACCGTATACACACGGAATATTATCCGAGAATAATTAACGGAGAGGAAAGGAAGAATTACCGGCGGCAAAATTCGTTTTCGGTTGATTTCCCCCGTTACTGTCCTTATCACGTCTCATTAAAAGAAAAATAAACATGGATAGCCTAGAAGGTAAGTACCCAGATATCTCTTGCAACTCAACAATGTATGTATGTATTATAGAGAAAAGTCAATGTTAACATGTGTAGAAATCCTCTTTCTTGCACAAGAAGTACGTTTATAATTGATATAGCCTAGAAAATAATGCACGTATTACTCGTATAGCACTTTCGGGAGGTAATTCGTGTAAAAGTAAACAGAATTGCGTACTAGGCACTAGACTTTTTATTTACGAATTAGACGATGCGCTTTCGACACACATTCTAGATGCACGGAAGGTTTCCAGAATATTTTAATTCTGTCATTTATTCTCAACGAAATCATATCCTTTTGTCGCAGCGAAAGTACTAACTTCGAACTATATCTTTAAGAATTTGCGATTTTCGTTCCACTGGGAAGCTGCTCAAACTTTACAATATTGATTTTTCTTCCGGTTCCGTTTCATGCCAAAAATCAATAATTGTTTGTGGAACTGGCAAGGTAACGTTCTCCGTAATGATGATACCCATCTTATAGAAGGAATAATTAGACAAAAATGTGTAGGTAATTTATTGTTTATATTAGGTTTTTTTTCTTTTTATTTAAGATTAAATTATTTAAATATCTAGAGTCTCAATAGCAGTAATAAAAGTTTGAAATAATATCAATTTATTAACATTTTATTACTAAAAAAAAGCAGACGTATGGAGATTAACTTTCTAAAATTATTGGATTAGGACTAAATGGATTAGGCCATTTCCATCCCAACACCCACCACTGAGCTGATCTCTGCGCCATCGCTGCTGATATTTAAAACTCCAAAAACAAAACAATTCTGATTACGATTTAAATGATAAATATTTGTATTCTTCAAAAAGTGAAATGTATAAATCACATTATCATGTGTAGTTGCATCTTTAAGTTTTATTGTTTTTTGTTCTAAGAATTATGCCAAACTTGCTGTGCTTTCGCCTAACAATTTTTTCTAAAGACATTGCTTAAACTCTTCAAACTCTTCTAAATTTAATTTGCTTTCATCAGATTCTCAAATGCTATCAAATTATTTAGAAAGATTTTTGAAACTTGATACATTTAAATACATATTTCTGTGACTAATCAACATGAATTTTTGCTTGTCCGGAGAATAAGATCGCCAATATTATGTCTGAGTAAGTTTGTGAGAGTAGTACAAACTTCTCACAAACAAAATTGACAGGAAAATTATAACAATTTATTATAAAACGTGTAAATTAAAATAATTTATTGTGTAAATTAAATTATTAGAATATTTTCGGTGAAATCAATTTTATTTATTTATAAGTTTACATCAATATGATTTCATTATCAACACAAAATTTACTAACTGGGAAAAAGATACAATAACACAGACATCAATACAAAGTATAAAGTATTGGTGGTCGTTGTATTTATTGGTCTTTAAATACGCTAAAAAGTGATTAGATATTTACTCAAAAGAAAAAAACTTACTTGTAACTATCCAGCATTGTCCAGAAGTACCTAAAAGTCCATTAGCAGAAATGTGGTCAAAGCTGTAATGTCGCTTGGAATTCTCTCCTACACGAGATTACTTATTCTCGGGGTTTAGTAATACATACTCTGAACATACTTTTGCATAATATTTTAATGGCACTTTAGAAAATCTTCAAATCAGGCCCTATCTATCTAGTGTTAAGGTATTTCTATTTTGGAAACTGAATATACAACTAACAAAAATATCCTCTTTTCTATACAAGACGTTAAGTTTATACAAAAAATATCGAAAATAGATATTTACGGACTCAAATCCAGGAGGTTCGTTATTCAAAAACTAATTTTATAGTAATGTACAGTGCCGTCATTTAATACCAAACCCCACATGACCTCCTTTAGATATGCAACCCATTTAACAGTACGGTAATATTTAGAAATACATATTGACAATAAAAGTTTTACAGGTTAGGTTTATGTTGTAAATAATCACAACTAAGTAAAGAAAATGCAAGAATAAAATAAAGATGAAAACAACGAAGTAAACGGAGGCGTATAAGCTCTGTCCAATATCCACTTTGCAACTTTCTGATTAGACTGCTTACGGATATTTATTTGGTTACCAGCGTAATATTTACGTCAGCTCACGTGGGTTTTGATTCTAAGTAAAACCTCTGTACTTCTCCTACGTCCATTATCACATCATCAATGACAGTTCCGAAAAAAATATCACATTGTGTGAATAATACTAAAGATAAAAACAGAAAAACAACTTTAATACCCATGGGTTCCGTGCTCAGATTTCCTGGATTTGGAAATTCAATTTAGGTAAGCATCTTCGGTAGGAAGTTCTAGCCTACTTTTCACATATGGTATCTAATTATAGAGCCAATTTAATAATTGAGATTGAAACCAATAAAAGCGTAGTGACAAGTACACGTTTTGGCAAAGTTTCAATGAAACCGTAGATAATAATTTTTTGATTATAGAAAAATAATTGTATTTTCGAAATATTAATTTTAATATTGGCACTTCAACATGAATATTAATGTTGAGTTTAAGGTTGTCTATCAAGCAGGCGTAAAAATCGTCGATAATATGACATGCATACATACATATTACTTATGTTTTAAAATACTTCACGGTTTGTTTAGCTTTCAATGTCAATGTTTACGATTGTTTATAAAGAAGCCAAAATTTTATGCAACACAATTAAATTTTATTTCTAGCAGTATTTTTGATTTACTCAAAGTATCATTCCTTCGAAGTTTTGCCTTGCTTATAAAAATTACTAAAACATCACATAAATATATATATAAATGGATGAAATAAGGATATGAAAAAATCTCTGGATAGTAAAGAAAGTATTATTAGCAGTACCAATTTACAGCAATAAAAGTTATTAATATCTGTCTCAAATATTTATAAAGATAATGAATCGAAAAAAAGATAAAGATTGCGTACTTCAAGTACATACTAGTCCACAACAAACTGTACCTAAGGATATTTTTCGTTATCTCAACTAGTACGAGGTAATGGTTATGAACAGTTTGTAAAGCTGTTTCAGTTTCGTGATTAAATGGTGTATAATCTTTCTTAATGGGTTCCTTCTGTATGGGTTTTAAAACTATGTCTGTCACCCCAACTTCGAAGTATTGCTCTTATGGAGATTATACTAGATGTTGCCAAATTTCCAGAAGCAGGGTTATTTTATTTTTTAGTTTTATAGGTTGGCTTTACATCACATTGATTTTTCAATTTGACATTTAAAATTTATGTGCTTACCCGTTCAGGTTAGAAAACTGTTTTAAATCTGTACTTGCAAAATGTCATAGACACATTAATGCAAAGAGAGGTAATGCACATAAAAGAAAAACAAAATTCTGTTGAACATTTTTCTTTAAATCACTAATGTAATTTTACCTTGGAGTATAAAACATTTACATTTCATAAATTATCTCATGGATTAAGAAGGGGTGTCTGATGAAGAACCAGAAGAAGAGCCAGGCAAAAGATGAATAATAGATTCTTTGGCATCGTCTTGCATTTCATCTAACCTCCACATTTCTTTCTCAACTGAAATAAAAAAAATGTAAGAAAAAGCAGTTATAAGAAAGGCAATTGCTATACCATTCATTACATGTTTAATATAATTTTGCCAATTCTGATCTGACACTTCTTCGACCAAACTTGGTGTTTCCTTCGTTTTGCGCTTGATATAATTCTTGACCTATGCCTACACCATTTCAATAGGATTCAACTTACAATAGTAGGGTGGCAAACGCAATACTGTATGTCCTATCCTGGCAGCCGCTTCATCAAGAACATACTTATTAAAATGATACTTATATACCGATACAATTTGTAGCAAATCTCGACTATGATAAGAAGCATTGTTCATCACAATCACCGAGTTGGCAGGTAAAGTAGGTAATAATCGCTCTAGAAACCAGCTCCCATATAGTTCTGCGCATACCTCATCGTGAGCATCTAACGTATTCTTTTTACACAGAAAATTATATTCGGCACCAATAACAAATCCTTTCTCATTACCCGTATGAATAAGAGCATATCGTTGCTTCCGATCTTATGGTGGATTTAGACGAGTACTCAGGTCATTAATGAGTACATGTCGAGAGGTAGTTACAGTTGTGTCACTCTATGCTTTGGACACAAAATGACCAAAATTAATCCACGATTCATTTGTAAATACAATGTTTCTCTCTTCACTGCGATATCTCTTTATGTTACGTAAATATTCATGACGCCATCTGATAATATCGTCTCGGTCCATTAAGATTACCTTCTTTCCAATTTTTTTAAATGTAAAGCCAATGTCTTTCAAAAGCCTGTAGAGTGTTGACCTAGACAAGTTAAGTATAGCTTTGTCGTCACTTGTAGCATTTAATATCATATCTAATGTAACATAGGTGGGATATTACGTAAAAAGAAACTGTGTACTCTCTCACGAGCATTTGTACATGTTCATCGTATATTTGCAAGCATAATACTTCGAAGTTTGGGTGACATAGACTCACTTGAAATATTGATAATACCAAAGTATCAAAGCTATCTTAATGTGGTAAAACTGCTCAAAAAGATCATTGAAATCTTGATCGAATTTCTGAATGCCATGCTATACTATTCCAAATGTTGGGAAGCACTCAAGCGATGTTATGCTCCGTAAGCGCAGCAAGAACCTTTTGCTTCTCTCAAGTTACAGGTTGATAAGTTTTGGTTTGAATCTTTTTAAGATTGCTGAGTCTATGTTCCTTGCTAGATTTTGCAACATTATCACTGAGAGCAATTTCCTACCCTTTTTTCAGTTCGGGTTTCGGCACATTTACTCCCATGTTTAAATCAGAAAGATCACATCTTCTTCAAAAACGACATTTCGTCGAACCCAAATACCAAAATACATATGAAACATGGATACCCTGGTGTGCTATAGGTTGCTGCGTTGGTAAGCTATATGTGGACGCTGAAGGGTGAGCTCCAAGATAAAGATCGACAAACGCATAGCTGTTAGATTGTCCAAGAAATATAATATGCCACCCACCAATAGCATCTTGGAAGGCCAGAGTCTATCTTGTATTCCCAGCCATTTTCTGGTGGCAGCGTTTCTTTGAACTTGCTCAACTATGCTTTTTCCGGGTTTACTGGCAGAACTCACTCAGTTTGATAAATAAAAGTTTGATCTTCACTATGTTTCTCTCCGTAGTGCCATCTACTTATAGTTCAAGAGTTACTCTTCCGCTTAGTATAGTTGCCGCTGAGTCAAGTGCGTCAGTCTGTGTGTAACACTCAAGTGAATTGGAGCGGGGTCGTCAGCGACCCCAGAGTGGCAGCTAAAGTTGTAATTGATTTTTTTTCTCATTTTTATATTTTTGTTTCGCGGATTCTGGGCCTCGACATTCAGAAAGAAGGAGAATGTAAACGGGTGAAATTGTCGAAAAGAATGAGATGTGCGGACTGCTCGCGAAAAACTGATAAAAAAACAAATGAAGGTTGCTCAAGATGCCAGAAACCAATTTGTGATGATCACCGTTTGATGTTCTGTAAAACGTGTTCTGGCATGCAATAAATAATATTTATCGCCTAAGTTATAATAAAGTATGTTTTTCGATTAACCTGACTATTTTTCTTCATTCCTTGATTTATGTTTGTGAATTTTCAGTATTAAATGACGTTTGTAATGAAAAAATGCACTTTTGAAAAATGACTAAAATTCTGATATTCATTGTTCAAAATGAATACCTTTTTCTCAGCAGGCACTATCACACTATTTTTTTGTAGAAAGCAATATGTTTCGACAAAATGCTGCTGAAATTTTAGCGTCCAATTCGCAAAATTGAAAAAGTTAGGAATTTTTAAGTAAAACTAGTCATTTTTCGAAGTTTTTTGCGCATTATTTTTTTTAACAAATTAAATTGAAACATGTTTGCATGGCACTTATATTGCCTTGAAAAGGGGTAGTTAATGAGCAACTGTGACTTTTTTACGATGAAAAACAGGTTCCTTCACTCAGAATAGACGAATATGTGGCTGGGGTCAAAAACGTCCCAGTGTGCCAGCTATGATTGGCGCCAGAAATGTGGCAGCTAAGGGTTAAACGTCACGTTGGCGGATATTTGACATTTAAACGTCAAACTTGTACATATTTGACAGTTAAATATCAAAACTTGAGCTTATACGACATCGGAACTTCAGGATTGGGGATATTTGACATTTAAAAGTCAAATTTAGACTTATTTGATATCAACCAGCAGTTTCAGTTTAAGAAGAACTTGTTCTAAAATGAACTTCCTTGAAGGATATTCGAAATAACCTGTTTAAATTGTATGCTGACAAATTCCCACATGCATCGTCACTAATCCCCTTCACTGTTCTCGCCATTATACCTTCCTTATAATACCTTATAATAAGACGACAATGTGTCTAACTTTACCTGGAAAGCTGTAATGTATCCAATTACTAGCATTGCAGCGATTGTCTATACCTACAAGCAAGCCTGTTACACAGACCTTACATACACAAATCGATACCTATACAAATACATGGTACAATAGCAATCCGGGACAATTAAACCAGTGGAATCTAGTTGAATACCTTCGTGAACAATCTATCGAATTCTCGACACTCGCTAAACACATCTCATTAATCCATTAAATCGCAAGCTTCGTCTACCTACTGAATTTACATTTTAATCATATTACTTGTGTTATATAAAGATACTAGCTGTAGTAAATTAGAATTAATCGCTTTAAGAACGTTATTATGTTGTTAAGATACCATAAATTTATGTGAACAATGAAAATATTATGGTACAATTAAAATCTCATTGTAAATACTGCAGAAACTTGATACAGGAAGCTGGAAAAATTAAAACGCGATAAATACTAGCATAAACAGCTTCTGATAAGTTATATTATTGGTTATGCTTTATTATAATGTAATGTGGTAGTGTTTTGTGATTTGTGCAACCTTGCTTGTTACAATTGAAGGTTACAAATCTCTTTGACAAGCGTAATTATGCGTTTTTAAATGTGTTTGTGTTGTATAATTATTGGAGAAGATTTGCAATTGTAGTGACAGTTAAAAAAGCTGTCATAGTAATTTTATTTAATGCTGTAACCGTATTTTAAATATTTTTTCCAAATACAAGATCTACTGTACTAATTAACCTAATTGAACTAATAAATTTTATTTATTGCGGTAGGAAACGTAAGCATGGCCTTCAAAAGCTATCTATGTAAATCAATGTGAAGCCAGGAAATAAATGTGACGCATTTTTTTTTATCGCAGTCTATTGAATTTTTTACTAACTTTTCGGTCGATACATCAATACATAGACAGATTTTATTATTGTAATTAATCTAATGTTGAAGCAGTGGATAAATGATAAACGATAAGAAAAATTAAAGATTTAGTCACTAATCTGATGATAACAAATTATAAGTGATAAATTGGAAGATTTAAAATGCCCGTTGTAAAAATCTAAAGCTATGTTAAGTACCTATGTGAATTACACTAAAACAACAGTTTGAGTTACTCTAAGGAATACCAAACCTTTCGTTTAATATAGACCCTTTGCAACTAGCATTAGAAAAAATGCAATTTTCTTGAATATCGCAAATCTATTGTCATAACTCAATTTTTTTTCGACCAGACCAATGGCAACGGGCGTATTTTAGGTAGTTTTTTT
>ML215375.1:0-16736 GCA_004785975.1 Popillia japonica | reverse complement strand
TTATTTTACAACAGCAGCCGATTGTAGCAGCTTTCGGAAACGCCTGTTTATTCGATCAGTTTAAGTTAATCGTTGTCTTCGTGAAGTGTTTGAATATGTCGCTAAAAAGAAAACGTTCGTCACTGAAAGACAAAATTGATATTATCAAGGAGAGTGAAAAGTATAATTTAAGTTCGCGGAAGTTAGTCGAAAAATTCGGAGTTGGAAAAACTGAAATTAACGATATCCAAAATAACAAAGGTGATATTAAAAGGATATATGAATGAATGATGATTCCGATAACAACGAGATAGAAGAGTATGAAGATCCAAAATCAACTTTGTCAAATATGGGCGAATTGTGGGAAAAATTAAGAGAAATACAGAGTTACTTCCTGTGTAAGAAGAATGGTGACATGGTTATAGACATTTCAAAAATTTTACACAAATGTGAAAGTGAAATGTATAAATCTAAGTTAAAAAATTTAAAACAAACAAAAATTGAAGAATTTTTTTCAAAATATAAAAGGTGTTCAGGCTATGTGCCTTCAATTTAATATTACAGGTTGTGCGTATGTTATTTAGTCTAGATTAGATTGTGTGATTTTGAACTGTAGGTAAATTGAACTGTATAAAAAATGAACTTTTTTGTCATAGGTTAAAAAATGCAAAAAAGAAAGTTCTAGAAGAACAAAGACAAGTGAAGTGAGTCATAAGTTTAGTTAACCTCTTTTGTCGTTTTGTCATGTTTTTTGTGTATCTCTGGAAGTAATATACGAGTAAATAGAACAATTTAGTAGTTTTTTCTTACAAACTGTCGCCGATCAATTATCAACTTTACCTATACGGCCTTACAACCCGTGGGTGGCGAGTCTAGCGGTACACTGCATTCCGTAACGGAGCAAGCGCGGTACATCCCAAACAAAAGGAATCTATGGATTTAAACGTATACATATGTATATATCAACAATGAACGCAAAACAAAATGTATCACATTTAAATTAGTTATACATATATGTGTGTATGTATTCTCTATTTTAAGTTTAAATAAAATCATTTAAAATAATGTCCAAATGAATTTTATTTCTAAAAGAAAAATAATAGCTATCATGTGAAAATATTTGCTTAGAATTTGGCATGAGTAATATCCATCACCTGCCTTTTGCGGCCACCTTTGATAACGGCCAACAATTTTGATTGTTTTAGTTGCCGCTATATAGAGGTTTTACTGTATCATATTTGTGTATTATAATGAATAATGAATTACAAGAAATCGTAATAATAACTATTGGTTTAGTTATTATTAGAATATTAAGTGATGCTCAGGCAATCCAAATCTTTTTGTTGTATTCGTTTCTTTATGTGAGACATCAGAAATGATACACATACCTAATATGTAATAATTACGGGCTATACCCACTAAAAATCTTACTTTGTCGCATGTGAAATCAATTCTAGACCTCACATTACCGTGAACGTTAGTCTTGATTGGCTGCCTCTGTTGCTTTGGCCTCTTTCGTTTTTCCTGTAGCACTTACGTGATGAATATAGTGATCGTCTAACAGTAGCCATTCCTAAACACCGTCGTTTGCACCACATTATTCGTTTCAGCTCTGGTATTCGGCGAAGGTGTGATAATTATTGCTTTCTGTGGTTTTGTTATTAATGTGTCGCATCCTCCACTTTACTGATTCTATCTACGTGTTTAATAAAATATAAGCGCCTATTGAAAACTTGGGTGCGATAGTAATACACATTGCTATGGTTTTGATTCAGTAACTTTGCGATTTTGCCGATGTATCTCGCCGAACACTTCTCGCCTCGCTCTGCCAACGCTGTTGCTTGTTCTGTCGTGTGAATGTTTTCGAGTGAATTTTAGAATGCCAATTATTTGGCTAAAAGCGGCTGGATGATTTTTATTTTGGTAGTGTTGCCATAAAGGGCATAAATAGTAAAAACGGCGCTAAATGGGAGTATCCAAGTACTATACAGCTGTCTATATCTATGTAGCTTCGAACCAGATGAAATGTAAACATCACTATTTTGTTTAACTGTTATAAAACAGTTCGTTCATTTTTTTGATAATAATGGAAGTACTCGCCGAAAATTTTGTCAACTTAGAAATTGATGGTCCATTCTCCGATAGTGACAGCTTATAGATGGGGAATTCTCTTGCGGCCGGTTGAACATCATGTGCTGTTGCGAAAAAACACAATTTTTCCTACGGCCAGATAAAATTGTAGCGCAGACTAGAGCTTGCAGTGGTAGTTCACTAGCTTCAAGGTCACCGGAGCTGCACGCACAAAATCTGAAAAAATGTTCAACAGTCTTCAAACCAGACATCTTACCGAAGCTACTGGATTATTTTGAACTGAGTGATCTACTTTTAGACTTGTAAACTGAAAACATCACCAATTTTCTCGAAAGTCTAATATAAGTAGGCATATATGTATAGTGCATTTTACCAACCGATCGATTAATATATCAGTAATAACCGGCAGACTGCAAGCGGAAGGATCTACGCAATACTTTTACCGCGTCCCTATTAAATGAGTGCCGCATGCTGATATGCGATAACAACAGTCTGTCTATTGCACTCGCACTCTGCATAGAATTGAATTTTTGCCCTCGATCGTCGGCTTGATAGAAAATCTAATGTAGCGCTGAACTGCGATGAATGAAATGGAAAATCGATGTGTCAGACAAAGATGCAGTGGAATACGGTGTATACGACTTTCTTGTTCTATCAAACGGAAACTAACTGTGCCTCTTTTATTTTTAACTTTAGTTATCGATCACTCACAGGCATTCACATGGTATGTGTATCAAGATTGGCGCGATGCGGAGGAGGGTTATCAAGATTTCTGAATGTGCATATGACGATCGATTTTCTTTCGATTTTTTTTTTCGTACTCAATAATAAATTTCGTTTTTAATTTTTTTCTCTTTAAGTACGTTTATGATCTAGTTATGTTAAGATGTACTTGTTATATTTCAAATAAGGTTCTGTAAACTGTTCTTTATTTGGATGGCTTGCAATGATGGAAAACAAAGTTAAATGTTTTAATAATTTAAGGAAATAGTTAATGTTACTTTTTCTGTGGTTGAGCTGTAATGATACTTTTATGTTTCCGAATTGAAACCTTCCTTTTGTAGCTTACAGAATACAATACATACATGCTAATAGGCCAATTGTCAGAAATTAAGAAGTGGTTTCAATTTATTCATATTCTCTTTTTAATATATGTACATACATACAACTATAATTACTTGTATTAATATATACTTAATTATTAACTTCTGTTTTGTTTTTGTTACAGGTAAGCAGGCTGAAATCATTGTAGCTTACTATACTATACACTGCTTTATAACGTAAGTCCATTTCTGATACTAATATAACTACGTTTCCTCATTGTTACAAAACCTACGTATGTACATACATACATATATGTATCAACTGATTACCTCTATAAATATGGAAACACAATTTTTCAAATGCTTAATTTAATACACACTCAACGTGCATTTTTAGTAGGTAGAGAATTTATTTCACGACATATTTTTCCGATATCTACGCCAAACATAGTGATTACGTAGGCACCAGTCTTCCGAAGTGAAATGATAAATCACTACGGAATGCCGAAAATAGACGTAATTTGTGTGGGATTGAAACAATATCAGTAAACCAACCCACCTAACGTAGATGCCTTGTTTGCAAACAAATCTTGATTTCATAATAAGAACGGGAAGCGACAGAGTATTGTTTTGTTTGCAATACGTACCGTGTAAATAATGGGTTTGACGCTTTGCGTCGTTCTTGTTTAACGTGTATTTCCGCAGGAATGTTTCTCGAGTTTCTGTTTCTATTCGAACCAACAATAAAGTTTGTACTTTATTGGGTGTTTTAGTTCTTATTTATGGAAATTTTTATGCTTCTATGGTGAAACAAAATTTGTTGTTAAAGCGTCATTTTTTGTGAAAGAAGTAAAAGTCATTAGAAACGTAAAAATGGCGTAAAATGAAGAGTTTGTGTAGATTGCTTTATAATGACGCTAATTGCTTACATGTCGTAGGTTTCTTTATTCCTTTTAACGGTTTTCTTTGATATAATTTGTTTACTTATTTATTCATTCATTGTTTCAAACAAAAAACCAGCAGTATGATTATGTACACTTTCGGTCAGTAAATATTTCCTATGCACCATTTTAAAAGGAAACCTCTATGAATCGAATACAAACAAAGGCGACGTGAATGATTCGTGAACAACACCAAACTTATTAAGCGGCAATGTTCTATATTAAATTTGTAATTTTTACTTTAGAATAAATATATTTTTGATAGATCGACAACTCTCGAATACATATGTACATACATACATATATATTAAAAATTTAAAAGAAATGCAATGGGACAGTTGGTTAATGTAAGCTGACTTGAAAAATCATATTTGCTATTTATTTATTTATTTATTTATTTATTTTATTGTCCAACAGTACTGAGTACCACTTACAGGACAGACAACAACAATATACTACAGTATACTATATAGCTAATCCACCATATTACAAAATATAATTCAATATTGAACTAACTTACATATGTAGGTACATTCGTACTTAATTAAACAAAATATTAGATTCACAAATAGTAGTAAAAATAATAAAGGATAATAAATCATAAAACCAGCTTAAAAATTAGAAAAACTTGAAAATTAAATACTGATTTGAAACTTGAAAATCATATACTGAAAATATCAATTATGTTCTTGATGGAACAACTAAATATGTCACAACAGTCACCATATCTATTGTAAGAATTACACAACAATGCTATTGAAGACTTAAATAGTATATTTGTGTGAGTTTGAGGCAAATAAAACGTGTGAGTATTTCGTGCGTTATTGCGAGGTACATAGAAATTAAGTCTACTGAGAAGATTGGGCGAGTCCACTTGGTAATGTATTAACTTGTGGAGAAAACACAAGCTAGAAACAATACGTCAAGTTTCCAACGAAGACATGGAGAAGGCTCGAAGCAAAGTATCATATGGAAACCCTCTGCCGGATAAATATTGAAACTCTTGTACCACAACTGCTTTAAAAATCTTCTCTGCACGGTCTCCACAGCTTTCTTGTTGACATCATACATAGGGTTCCAGATAATTGCTGCATATTCGAGCTTCGATCTAACCAGAGCAAAATCCAGTACTTTTAAAGCCGGTATATTAGTTAAGTGCTTTGTAGTAGGTACGTAAAATAAAACCTAGCATCCAATTGGCCGAAGAAACGACGTCATTAATATGGCAATTAAACGATAGTTCAGTATAAAAAGTAACTCCCAGATCCTTGATCTGGATAGAAGTGTGAGCAATTCTATAATCATATTGAAGAGGACGCTTTCTTCTTGTAAAACTCACAATTATCAACACATTCCATTTGCAAACATTTAAAGTCAATCTATTACTATCACACCAGCGACAAATCCTTTCTAGATTACCCTGAAGAGATCTGCAATCCTCATCCGAATTTATTGATGAAAATATTTTTACATCATCAGTAAACATTAAAATTTGACTGTTAATACAAGCTGGAAGGTCGTTAATAAAGAGCAGAAATAAAAGAGGACCAAATTTAGACCCCTGTAGGACGCCAGAATTAATATTACATTTGTCAGATGAGAAACCGTTGTAAAAAACAAAAAAATTGCGATCTGTTAAGTATGACTGTAAGAGGTGTAACAACGAATCATCAAATCCTAAAGAATGCAGCTTTGAAAGAAGTATTCCATGATCTATATAATCAAACGCCTTAGTCAGATCTGTATATACAACATCAACCTGGCCTTGAAGGTCTAGTGCTTCCGATATATAGGTACTAAGAAAAATGGCAAAGATTACTAACAGTGGAACATTTAGAGACAAATCCATGTTGTTCTGCAGCAATAAAATTTGATACCGAGGAATAAATATATTTGTACAAAATCGTTTCAAAAACTTTGGCTACATTATACAATAAATAAACAGGTCTGTAATTAGATACATCAGCCGGATTGCCTTTCTTGAAGATAGGACATATTCTAGCCAATTTCCACTTCGATGGAAAGGTAGCTGTACGTAGTATTAAATTGAATATACAGAGCAATGGCTTAGACCAGCGGTTCTCAACCGGTGGGTCGCGACCCCCTAAGGGGTCGCGAAACATGTCTAGGAGGGTCGCAGATTTGGAACGAAAAAATGAAAACAAATATTGTTAATTTAAGATCAATACATAGTTTTTGCACTACTTTTACAACTCATATATAGGGGTCGCCTAAATATTTGACCTAAACAGGGGGTCGTAGGACCTAAAAGGTTGAGAACCGCTGGCTTAGACAAAACAAAACGGCAATCTCTCAATAAGAAGCTCGGAATTTTATCAGGTCCGGTGGTTAACTTATTCTTCTGCGATTTTAGCGCGATGTAAACATCATTCTCAGTAAAGAATGTGATATTCACAGAACGTGTATTCACGAAACTGGCTGTATTCGTCGATTGAAATTTGGACGAATCAAGAAAAACACTAGAAAAATGGGTAGCAAAGGCCTCCACAATCGACGATGGTTCACTGTATGACGCATCACCCAAATACATTCAACCTGGAATTCGACTGTTGGAGGAACTCCAGCGAACAAAAGACGAAAAGTTGGCTGGATCCGTGTGTATATCATAATGAACCTTTGATAGATAATGTCGATATGCTGTTCGTATTTGATTCTTCACCACGGCAAGATTTAAAGTTCTGCAGATCGGTCTCAGAATAAGACTTCCTGTAAATGCGATGAAGCTTATCTTTAAGCTTAATATTGGTAATAATTTCTTTGGAATACCACCTGCGATAATAAGGTCTATTCACTTTACGAGTCTTGTATATAGGGACATATTTATCGAAAAGTTCATATAAAACCGCATAAAATTGATCACAAGCTTCATTAACATTATTGCAAGACTTTGGTAGACTCCAATCAACAAAATTTAAATCATGATATAAATTTATAAAGTCAGCTCGACGAAAATTATATGATTTTTGTGCACAATTTACTCGAAAATTAATAAGACTGCCAGCAACAATATTTAAAGAAACATTCAGAGCAGGATGAAACATTACGTCTTCAGGAACAAGGGGTAAGTCATCGTGTTCTACAGTACATTCAAAGTTTGCAAATAGAAGGTCTAACATTTTTCCTTGAGGATTAACGACACTGTTAAACTGTCGCAAATTAAGTAAATCGCACAAATTCTTAAGCATACGGATCTCGTTGGAATTACTATCTACAGAAAACTCTGGTAAATTAAAATCACCCAAGATAAGTAACTTCTCATTTGTAAGATAATGATGTATAAAAAAGTCTGACAAAATTTCAATTTCTTCAACAGTAGGTGACTTTGGAAAATAAACAACAAACACATAAACATAATTAAAATTATATATACATTTGCAACCAATAATATCTAACATCTAAAACCTGGAACGTAAGGTGTCAACTTGTTCAAGCGTAAAGTGATTCCTACAGGCTAGAAGAACTCCGCCGCCACGAGTAAGTCCACATGATTCAAAATCTCGATCACATCTTAATACGGAATAGTTTTGTGGAAAGAACTCTGAACTCGAAACATCTGCTCCAAGCCACGTTTCAGTTAGTTAGGACGATTTGATGATACTCGCAATCGCTGACACTTGAAACAAATTCGTCAACCTTTCCTCTTATACTTCTAACATTCTGATAATAAAAACGGAATTCAGTACTGTTGGATGAAGTTAGTTTTTTCCACTATTATGCGTAGCAACAACAGATAGATTAAAAAACTTAATTCTCAGATTCTTTTCGCCGTTACTCAATCTTGCATGTAAAGATTCCCTACATTTTGCATATAGCTTTCTCTGATAAGTAGTCTGATCATGCTTTAGAAAAACCTCCTTATAATTGGCAATCGACGCCAGCTTGCTCTTATTCTTCATGCTATTTAACAAGAATGTCGATGTATACAGAATTTTTTGCGCTGAAAGAATAAGTACTATTATGCACAATCTTCTATTGTTAAAGACACCATGTTTCTCAGTCGCTAATTATAATTCTCCGTCAAAGGTACTTGTCATTGTATGCACTGTTCAGAGGTAAATAGAAAATTTTAAAAATAAGTGCTTGACTATGGCATATTTCCGCAACAAATTTGTATTTATTCTATTGTGTGACACTAAAGTAGTGTCAATATGTTAATATGAGCACTTTAGGGTCTGTACAAAAAATAAAAATAGATGAAATGTCAACGTTTCGCCACTAATGTAAGCCAGTCTCTCAGTATGGATTAGGCAGTGAATTTTTCTTTGTGAGGGTAAACTAATGCAATTGAAAGCAAACTTGAAGGATGTATTATTATAAAAGCTTGTTAATCCTAATTAAACCTAACTGAAGGTTTCGTCCCATTTTCGAGTGCTGCGTGGGAGGCGGAATAGCTACCTCAACTCCCGTTGAAATGTTACCTCCGTTAAGTTCATAATACCATAATAGCATAATAGCTCATAATCTATTTGCAGCTAGCTGTGTTTCAAAACTGTATGCGCTGCCACCTACATATGATTCAAAAGTGTAATGGCGTACAATAATTTCGTACAGTTGCAATTCTTGTACTTTTTCATATTACTTATACTTATACATATCAACTGAGCAACAAAAAAAAGTTTTTCGAGGAAGCCATGAATAAATCAGTTATGTTTGAGATTGATTAAGCGATTTAACCTATATGTCTTATGTATCAGGCTGACGTTTGTTAATCGTGATTTTTTTTTCTTTAAGTCTGAACGTATTGATTCTGAAAGGATCCGTTTCTTTTAGTACTTCAATGTTCGGGATCTATGAAGTCCTTCATTAGAGTTTGAGCCTTTATCTATTATGTACTTAAATCAAAAGAATAACAATTTTTAATTCTACATACAATAAACGGAAACAATAATTAAATTAGTTGTTTTATATGGCTACCGCCTTCGTCTCTATAGTGCTCTTTTAACGGAATTAATAACATTTTCTAAGATTCAAGGCATCTTATTAATTTCTTCGATGTTATTAGTGATCCTCTGTTGCAGGTCGTTAAGGTCAAAAACGCGAGTTGCCAAAATAGAATTTTTTAAATGCGGCTATAAAAAGAAGTCATAAGGTATAAAATTGCAGGAACGTGGTGCCCAAATTGTGCGCGTATTTAAACTAATACGATTTCCAGAAAATTCTCTTAAAACATCATAAGGTGTCATGATTTCCGTTCTGTAAAGTTCAGCATTCCTAAACGATGTAAGCATTTTTGGCTGCTGTAAATGTATTTGACATGCCTTGAAAAAATATGGGTCCAATGAACCTTCTCTGACAAACAGCTGCCCAAACTGCAATTTTCTGTGGATGCAATAGTTCCTCCACAAACAAGTGCGGAATATTTGTGCTCTAGATTCTCATATCCTGCGAATTTACGTAACCAGATAGCTAAAACCATGATTCATCAGTAAACACAACCTTTTCGATGACTGCATTATTAATATCAATCCTGTGAATAAATTGTTGAGAAAATCTTGTCGTTTTGTACTATACAGCGTTTTCGTGCGCTATTTTCGAAACCGTGAGATTGAAATACTCATCCGATAAATTATTTAAATTCAAACAACTACATATTTGTTTTATCTTCACAACTTGAAACGTAAACGTATTATAAACTTCATGGTCATCATTTAAATAGAATAGTAATAGTGCTAACTCTACGAAGGAATTTGTAAAAAACGGGCTTCCACAACTACTGCTTTTAAGAGCACTTTATTTAATCATGTCCACATAAGCGTATTACTGTCGAGGGCTGTGTTTTGACGCAGGTTGCCCTGGTACCGTTTTAATATTTGATGTAGGTTTTTGTGTACGAAAACTATGACGCTCGTCGTTCGAAACCAATAACGTAATAACACGTCCATACTTTTTTCCATAGTTACTGTCAACACTTAACGTACATATGTGGATTTATTTTAAAATGAAAATTCAATTATTTAAGCAAATATTTGTTGATTCCGTGATGGATAAGGAGTTAAAGAATTAATGCGTGGTTATTTGTTGATGTCAGACTTGGAATAATGTTTGCTTTTAAATTTAGCGTAATTATTAGATGATTTCCAGTTTATAGTCGTCTAATTTAGCTAATTGAATCAAGCTAAGAATGATAAAATATTATAGAATAAATTAAGCTTTTTTATCATTTCAAATCATGAGTATTATTTAGTTGTTTTAGGTGCTAATGCACTTAACCTAAATTTCTCTTTTAGAGAGCATACTCATGAAATGGCTATTGATTAAAACACTCCTATAATTAAATTAGCGTCTACACAATTAGCGTCTATACAATGTCTAGTATTCATTCTTCAAAAATTAAGTGTGCACCTTTAGAAATACGCATTAGAAAAATAATAAAAATGTAAAAACTTTTATAATTTTGGTTTATCAGACATTACCTCATTCTTATTATTACATATTTTATTTTACTCAATACTCAATACCATACAATTTTACTTAAAAACAAATAAAATAATTATAAATAATAAAGTTATTCTTAGAGATCTTTTAAATATAAATACCATATTTTCGCATACGTATTGAAAAAATTCTTCGTTGACAATATAATACTGGTGATCTCTATTACTTATTGGAAAGAAGCAGAATGTGTAATGTTTATTTAAGAATTAGTTATATATTCTATCATATCACTGAGTTCTCTTTCACAACTTCTTCCTTATATATAATTTTCCAATTCGAAATGGAATGATAATTTTTCATTTCTTTGCACCTAGTAGGATAATTAGAAGAAACTACTGAAAAAACTGCTTCACCTCTGGCAAAAGTTTCCTAAACATGTGTAGTGCTGCGATTGCATGCGTCGTCAATTCGACATGTGTCTGATGAGGAGCTGAAAACCTTTTATATGACAATTCTCAGGTTATGAACTAACTCTAAACTCTGTATCACCAACAGAAAGTGGTCCATTAGCTCCAATCTAAATAAAGTACATAACAAGATATCTAACAGTTAGTGTTGAAATCAATAATGCACCAGTTCGAAGTAGTTCTTCTACTAGAGGTTGCTTTTGTAAAGATATGTATGTATATGTGTGTATATTTTAGGTGTTCTAGGAAAACTAGAAGCATTTTAAATTTGAAAATACGTTCAGTTACAGGCATTTTCTAATTTTTCCAACGCAGTTGATTAGTCTTTTTGAAGATAATAGTCACTTGTTGTGTTGTAATATCTGGAAAACTAAATACATCATGCATTTCAAAAGCTTCAATCAGAAACCTTTTTTCCGTATTAAATTAGCTTTCAATGACAATAACAAATCAATTCATCCGACTATTTTTGTGGTAATTACAGCCCTTATTCGTCGCAATATTTTCCTGATATTATTTACTCATTGACTTCTTAACGAATTAAGCTTGAAATGTTAGACGAAACCAACATGGGGGTATCATTCGTCATGGGGAAAATTGCTTTTGTCAGAAAATCAGACAATTACTACTTTTTTTCCTGCCGCATTTTTTCGTTCGCGTGCTATATATAAATTGTATTATAAGTAACATACCATAAATCACGAATCAACAATGTATTCTAGACGGAAGGCTGTAGATATAACATGTTCATATACAGTCACAAACAAAAACAACGAAGCAAGAAATTCCGAGTGTTCTGGAAGCCATCGACACGCACGCATATGCGGGCGAGCAAAATCCATAAATCCATAATTATTTATAGAGGCAGGTCGGAGACCATTGCCGTGATGGCAACGGGCGTTTCCTCGAAATGTATGTTATTTAACTGAGATTTCTTGAAGATGGGACGTAGCGTTTTTAATGGCACATATTTTTAACTGTCTTCCTGACAGGAAATACTAACGCACGAAGACATCGGAGCTCTAGAAATAAACTTTTTACTGATGCAAAGTATACCCGCATGTCATTGAAAATAATTGACGTGATCTGATACGCATTACATATTAATTATTATAAGTTTCTTTGAAATTCTATATTCAAAAGAACATCGAAGTTTTATTTTAGGCAAGTTTATTTTTTTTATTGGCTTTGATTTTTCTCTTTCAAAACAAATTTGCGAAAATCTGGCGTCGAAATCGACGTTTACGCATGTACACATTTTTGATTTACCATTTTATATGCCAATTTTATTTTATCTATTTACGTAGTTTTGTATTTAATGATGATAATTCTTACTTTATAGATAGATAAATATGAGATACATTATAAAAACAGTGCGGTTGAAACTGTGTAAGTTTAATCTAGGTTTGGAAGTGCATATTTCAATTTCCAAGAGATTATAAAGTACTACTAGCTACTTAATTCTCATCTTAGGAATTGACCGTATACATCTAAAGTAATAGTCAAATAAAAAAGATGGTATACAACCGTTTCTCATTATCATATTGCCATTTACATAATGTTTTTAGTTCGTAAATCACCTAATAAGTTTGAACACGGTCCACGTAGCTATATAATCCGGTTCATTTTCTGTCTATTTAAGATAGTTTAATGACCCGTCAAATATTCTCGTTTAATTTACTACGTGTGGAAAACGCTACGAACATGTGTACTTTATGACAGGTTCCCTTCTAGAGGAATAACATTAAACATATGTGTGGTGTAAAATTTGGGATGCTATTGCAAAGTATAACATGCTGGAGTATGTAGATGGAAAATATTTTATTCGGAATTTATAAGTTATGTTAATGAGATACACGTTTCTAGCTTTCAATGTCAAACACGTTAATTGAGAATTGAAATGAATAAGGAAATAGAAACATGTGATTTATATTCAAGTTATTTATAAAAAAGAAAACCGCTGTTTTTCTCATTACATTAATTTCAGTCTATTCACAATTCTAACGTACAATTCTAAACTTACTAAATACCACCCGATCTTGGGAAAAATTGTTACCTATATTACCGTTATAATCACTTTCGAGTACTGGTGGATAACAATAAAACGCTAGCACATAATCAAGCAATATAGCATAAGTACTCGTCATATACAACTACATTATTATTGATTAACTACTATGTCAGTTATCACAATCACTTACCTCGTCTTCAGATATACATGGAGGTAATTTGGAATAGTGTGACATTATTAAAAACACTAGCAATATTTAGTTCCAAGTACATATGATACTTACCAACTTGCCTTAGAGGTATTTCATGATGTTTTCAACGTTCCAAAATATTAATTTAAGATGGGCATAGCATGTTGTTGATTTGGAATGCCATACATGCAGTTAATACAGAGAACAGTGGGTACGGTGCCTTATGTGTGAATTAGGGTACTAGATCTGATTCTAAAGTGTACGTATGCAATTTCTGTAAATAAACTTTAAATGCTGTAAATAACGAAAAAAATATGTTTGGGAAATGTGAATATAGTCTATTCCAAATTATTTTCACCCAATCTTCATTTAAATTTTTGTCTATCTTTGAGTTAAAGATTATTTTGGGATTTTTTCTATGTAATATAAATTTATTTTTGTTATAACACATTATTTGCATGTTTCTCCCCTATACCGATCACATACTGTACTTAATTTTTCCTTTTTTAGCTTCTTGGATCACCTTTATTGTGTTACTTCTATAGGATTGAAGACAATAATATGAAGGTAGACGTAATCTGCTTTTAAATAAAGGTGACGTTTCTTTGAAAATATTGATATTTCCGATTTTATCTTTACAACTTAGGTATTTTAATAACTTTTGTAATAAAGTTCTAACTGACATTATAACAACGACAAGTCTTACAGGTAAAAACCGTAGTATTATTATGGATTTTTTCGTTCATGTAGCATACTACTACTACACTATTGAAGCATCTCCACTTTCTTCTAATACGGTGCGTTACCTCATTAGCAGGTTTTCTCGGTACCTGCAGTACAAGGTAGAATATATTAACCGATAATCCTTCTAAATAATGAAAGTTCAAGTCGTTAGAAATACGAAGAGACTACAAGTTCTTACATTTGGAATTGATAGCCGTAGAATATTTGTATAAAAGTGATTTTGAAATATCTATATACATATTTTGAGGCCCTGTCCAAATAAATCTGCACACTATGTAAAATGTGTTGGCTGCTAATTAGAACGTTTGTGTTTTGTTGTTCACCAAGGAGTAATAACATACATGAGTTATGAAGTTTAGATTTAAAAAATTGCCCTCGTCATAAACGAATAATTAACGCGTTCTCTCGACTACTATTAACTTCATCCAATTTAACATTTATCCTGATTCGTTCAAAAGACACACCATTGTGATTTTTTGGAATTAAGTTTTGATTTACTAATATGATTTAGTTGCATCAATTTATGTATAGTCTCGAAAATGGATTGAGATGAACATTAAAATATCTGTTTTTGTATTATTAATAATAATAATAATAACCTTTTATTTTTTTTCCACGATTATAAACAAAGAAATACTTATATGTATATTACATTAATTGAAATCTGCATACCGTTAGAAAAAAAAACCAGGCGGAGTTCAGGTCACTACAAATTATATTAATTATATTAGAAAGAGAGCTCATGCTGGATCTTTTTCTAAATATGCAGGGCCTTAACTTACACAAAAAAAGACAATCCACACACCTGTACTATAAACTGTTGAAGTGAAAGACTATTGCCTCATGTATAAAAAGGACGAATATTTTTTTTAAATACGTTTATCGATGCGCTTGATTTTACGACGGAAGGTATTGAGTTGTATACATTCGTAATTTGATAGCTGAAACACCTTTTAAACTGTTCAAAACGATGGGAAGGTGGTGTCAATGTGCCCTTGAAACAGATATTAATGTGGTGAACGTCCGTCCTAAAACTAATTTTGTTATATAGGTAAGGTGGTTTCCGTGTAGTGACGATACCATGATAAAGGGAAGCAGCGTGCAGTAGTCGTCTATTCCTCATGTTAAGCCATTTAAGGGTGCACAATGTGTGAGAAATGTGTTCTCTTCGCCTAATACCGAATATCAGTCGGAGGCATGAGTTTTGGATTTTTTGAATTCTGTATGAATTTTTAGATGAGATACACCCATGGTATAAGGCGTCGCAGAAGTTAAGATTAGACAAGACAAGAGCTTCACAAAGTAACTGTTTAGATTTTTTATTTAAGAACATTCTGTTATTGTATATCGTTTTTAACGCTGTATAGGAACGCTGAACTCACAGATTAATGTGGTTATTAAAGTTTAAATCATCATCAAGGATAACACCAAGATTCCTCACACTGGTTTTCAGTGGGATGTTGTTACGATCAACAACAACAGAAACTCTAGAACGATAGGAACAGTCAGTCCTATATTTCTTTGGACCAAACAAAATAACATCAGTTTTAGCGACATTTAATAAAAGTGAATGCTGTTTCGATACAGATACCAGTCGCTGTATATCAGAGTTTAGTTTGTTACAGGCATCGTCTAGTTGATCCGGTAAGAAAGAGTAATATATTTGAGTGTCATCAGCATAAAAATGACAATCACAGAATTGCAAATGGTTAATAAATGAAGAAGTATAAATAGAATACAGCAGGGGTCCGAGAACCGATCCCTGTGGTACACCACATGTGACAGGAAGAAAGGAAGATAGTCGGCCATCCACAACAACAATGATATTAACCAAAACGGGAAAGTTATATAGCGATACAAAAACCTATGTGTATGATGTATAATAGATATATTACGAACTAGGCCATTGGACAAACTTTCTAGAAAGACCGTAAAAGATACGAGAGGAAAAGCAAAATGTCTAACGAAACAAGAGAAATGAAAGAGGGAGTAAATAAAAGAGATAAAGATCAGAGCAGGCGAGAAGAATGAACATGCTGTACAATACAACAAAAACTAATATATTTAATCTTAAAGAAATACTATAATAATTTTCTTTCGTGGATTAACATTAGCTGAAAACATTTTAAAATGATCCTGTTAGACAACATTAAAAGAATGGTATTTACTAAAAGTAGATAGTGCTCAATCTCAAGCAACAAAGGAGATTCGAAGAATTTCTAAAGACCAATAAATAAGTGTCGTTTATAATTTCAAATTAAAATTAAATCAGTTTTTATCAGTTTGTATGCTGTGTACCACTTAAATGACTGTAAATGATACGGATATACTCTGTATGTCGCATACATGGAACAACGGTGAGTAAAACTGGCAAACTTGGTGTGCCTCAGTTATGTTTATGTGTGCATGCACATTTTATGTCGCTTCAAATTACTGCAAAATAATACAACGCTGTTGTTATATGTTGAACTTGATTATGCATCCCGTCATTCAGAGTGAACTTTCCAACTGAATAAAGTCCAAGTTTTAAAGCGTCTTTAAGTGGTGGATTTACCTTTCCGGCTGATTCAAAAAAAATACTTCTGTAGAGCGTCTGATTCTGAAGTAATCAATTTTTCAATAATTCCATCTTTAAAGATCAATGGCACTTTTACTCTTCGAAATCTTTAATTATTTAGTCGATGGTCATCTGGGAAAATATTTGACTTGCTGGACAACGAATAATCTTTTCTTTATTTGGGTTATTTTTTTATCACTAATACAATCATCATTTCAGAACAGGTTATTTCTTCTGTAGTCCGCTCCACGTACATATTGCTTGTAACTTAACTTAGCTAGAACGGAAGCAATTTTAATTTTCATGCACATTGCCTT
>SMLS01038612.1:0-12344 GCA_004785975.1 Popillia japonica | reverse complement strand
AATTTAAACCTCCATAAGTCATAACCTAAACCAAGTGAAGCATAGATATTTATTTATAATCATTTTATAACATGATTAACCTCCATGTGCCACATTCATTATTAGTCTGAATTTAAAAACGCGGCATGAAACGAGAAAGTTGATCACATTTGGATATCGTACTGTAATTTATTCCAATCGCATATGTTTTAATTTGAAAAAACAGATCTTGGTTTTAGTATTTCGAATATAATCCATGCAAGTAACATCACGTCTGGATACATCTCCCATTATAGTTTGTATTATGAACGATTTTTTGGCAAATTATATGCACTGCTATCACTAGTACAACAGTAGTTTAGTAGTAACTTGGTCGAATTGATACAATGGAATTCTTTGAACTTTGAACTATATTATATAAAAATTAATTATCATTAGGTAAATAATAATAAAATGATCATTAAATTTGAAAACTAATCAACCAATTAAAATATGTACTGTAAATGTACCAATGTATTAGTTCACTCATATTGCATAGGTATAATACCGGCAATTGAGTTCTACACAGATAATAACACATACAATAAACAATTGTTACCAGTTATTCAATCACCCGAAGTCACTATTTTACTTATCTATAAGAAAAGGCAAAAATACATTCAGTATGTAGCAGTTTTGCCATTAGTCATAACATAAGTAAATATTGAACCAACAGATTGTTGTCTATTTTGTAATGCAACTAAATATTCAAATGAACTACACTACCCAAATAATATATAACAGAAATTACTGCAAGACTTCAATACCTCAGCTCAGTCCCTAAAATAAATTCATATTTCATGCTAAACGAAGTCAATTTTATCTTTAGAAGTCATTACTTGTAATTTTTCAATAGTTATACTTTTAAATATGCTACCCCGCACATATGTATGTATGTAGTTCTCCAACTGTTACAGTAAAAGCTATAATAACATTATGTATAGGAAATGCTACAATCTCTGACCACATATGCTATCTTCACGTTACGTAAAAAGATCAATCCGTTATTCAGAAGGGTAACATGGCAAAAGCTATTCCTAGTCCGAATTCAAATCTATGTAGATTTACATTTCCATATCCATAAAGTCAATCCCACAAGAATCTCTATTGACGAAAAAATCGAACGATGAAGGAATAATGAAAGATGGGTTAAAATTCTTCTTCTTTATGAAGACAAAAGTTAAAAGAGAAGGGGGAAAGGATATTAAATAGAGATGAAGATTACGGGTTTTTATGAATAATGATATTTTAAGCGGCCGGAATGCTAACAAGAGAAAAAATGGAGTCGCTATACAGGAAACTTATTCCTTATCTGTCAATTTCTCCGCTCGATCAATTCGGTGTAACCGTACGGAAAGAGATAGCACAGGCGAAATAAGAAAATAGCGTTGCTGTTATTCAGATCATTGGCATTTCCTTGTCGGACTCATTATTTTTATGGTTTTGCAAGCTATTTAGGAAACACGATATTTTTTAAGAGATTGCCAGTATATAGGACATTTAGACCGAAAATTTTCCAATGGAATCCTTTTTAATGTAGGTATAGAAATAAGGATGAAATTAGAAAGATTGTACTAGTATTACATTTCTTTGTTTAGTTCTGTGTTTGTTTCAGCTTTTTACATAGTGAAAGAAATTTATTATAAAACTGTGTTCTGTATTTTCACATGTTATTAATTAAAGCTACAGTCAATATCAGAAAGAACGTCATTTACAAATTGAAAATGGTTGGTATATTTTGATATATGTACACTTACTGATTTCTGGAGAGAGATATCTAAACGGCAATTACCATAAAAAATTATTTACTATAAAAATGACTAAGTATTTTATTATCGTAGAAAATACCTTGTGTTATGCCAAATTCAATCGAACGAGTGAGAATGGATACGAGTTCAAAAATGGAGTCAGCTTCCTTTCATCCAATAAATGTAATCAAATTAAAGGTTTCAGTATAATTATCGCTTCATGAAAGCTTTGTCGACCTGTCATGAAGAAGCACGTCTTAGTCATGACTTCATGAAACTTTGTCCGTTTATCTATTACGTAGTGATTATTCGTTTACATTTACATACGTAAATGGTTCTCACCAAGAAACAACAACGGTTTCCACGACCCAATGCTATCATCATAGTCACTCTCAACGACGACGAAATAAGGAAAAATCATTCTTATCGAGAAAGACTTTAAAAGAGTCTTGTCTCGTTTCTCTCATGAAAAAACTTACAAAATGACAAACATAAGTTTGGCACTGAAAATTATTAAGTACTACATACAATTGCGGTGAAACTTTGTCAGTTATGATCGTAGTAAATTAATAATATAATTGGGAAAACTATATTAAATTTCATACAGCACAAAATTTAAGTAAGTAGATAACATATGCCAGTTTTTTTATTATGTATATTGATATCAGAGAAGAACTGGTGTGATTTGGCTAGAGTTCCAGCCGAGATATAATTCATAAATTTGCCTTCACATTATTTTATGCGCCTTGCTGATGGTTTATAAAAGTTTGTTAACACATATTGAAATGAATATGTTCTACATACATGTTCGTATTTTCCTTATGCTTGTATTATTATGTATCAAAGAGAATAAGTAATCTAAATGTTATCGGTTGCTAAATCCTACTATTGACAAAAGAAACTACTTTTTCAATTTAATCGGACAACGAGAAGAAAATTACATTCTTAACGGAAGTTGTATAAATACTTACCCAACAAACCCCTAAGGTCAAAAATGTCGAAGCAGTATGAGTGGAATTGAATTTTTCTTCTAATCTATTTTTACTATTACAGGATTTCAGTAATGTGGAAAACCAAACATCATAAACTGTTATAAGACAAGCAATTTCAACAACTCTTTCATCTAAAACCCCAAGTAATCGTCAGATGTTTCAACAAAGTAGACTTTAATAAAGATGAATTGATGTTGACCTATAATGAGGTCACGGTAACTCGACGTGTAAACCACGCTAGAGGTGAAAACCGTTCTCCCCTACACAATTTGATGCCTGCTAGTTTCCCGTGTCGTTTTAGGGATTCGTGGATGACAGTGTCTGTTTATGACATTTTGTATATTGCTGGAGCTGTATGCATTCTGAAAAAGAGCGGTTTTGACGTGTTTCTACTCTGTCGATATTATCGGGTTGGGAAATTGAAAATGCTTGATGAACAAGGGAACTGATGGCTGATTGATTTTGTGCTGGATAATGATGCGAGTTGGCGTGAAGGTATCGATCCATATGCGTGGGTTTACTATACACAGAATGTCCTAAGTAACCATTTTGTAAACGAGTAACCAATACATGCAAAAATAGTAGGGAACTGTTTCTTTCAATCTCCATCGTGAATCTAATGTCAGAGTGTTGGCTGTTAAAAAAATCCAAGAAGGTTGGAAGGGTGTCTGCCATCAGGCCAGATGATGAACGTGTCGTCAACATACCTCAACCATGTTTGCGATTTCAGATCGGCGTGTTCTAAAACCGTGGATTCAAAAGTTTCTATAAAAATATTAGCAACCACCGGGGAAAGAGGAGAACCCATAGCGACTCCAGAGGTTTGTTGGCAGAATTTTTCTTTGAAGGTAAAATATGTTGAAAAGAGGCATTTTTGGACTAACTTGGCTAGATCTGGAAATTGATTGTCTTGAACTAGTAATTGATGAATTATAGCGACGGAATCGGTGATAGGCACCTTCCTGAACAGTGAAGTAACATCGAAACTAACAAGAAGATCCTCAGGTTCGCTAGAAATTTCAGAGATTAGTTTGACGAAGTGAGAGGAATTTAGGATGTGAGATGAAGTTGCCCCTGTGTATTTCTTAAGAGTATTAGCGAGATATTTGACTAAGCTGTAGATGGGAGAATCTGTCGTGTTAACTATTGGTCGAAATGGAACGTTTTCTTGGTGAATTTTTGGAGTTTTTGTGTTTCTGGAGGAAGGTTGAAGGGTTTGATCAAAGAAGTGATTTCACGTTCGAACATGGAGGTGAGGTCACGAGCTAAGGCAGTTTAAGTACCATCTTGTAGAAGATCTGACATTTTCTCTACGTATTGTGATTTATCCACGATAACTGTGGCGTTTCCTTTCAGCGGGAAGAATGACTATGTGTTTGTTGGCGCGGAGACCACTTAGGGCTGTATGTTCTACTCTGGAAAGATTCTATTGAGGAGGCTTGTCGAAGAAAGACATTTGGTAGTTTCAAGGCGAATAGAGTCTGGCATCTTCTTTAGGAAGTGTGCGAACCGATAAAGTTCTGGATAAAACTAACGTTTCTGTCTCGGAAAGAGAATGCTGAACTATCTGCATGCCTATAATGGACCAAAAAATTCTAATTTAATTTGCTTCGTTAATAGACAATGCTCTAAATTTAGTGAAAGAATTTGTAGACGAAGAGACATGATCCAATGTATCCGTAACAAATTACAAACTTTTTTAAGAACTTCCATGCGCCTGTTTTTATTTATTAATATAGGAACGCACTATTTTTTGTAGTCTTACAATTTAAAATAAATATATATGTCATCAATTTTAGATGTAAAGGTATTACACAATTAAGAAGCTTAAAAGTTAAATGTTTAATTTAAGCTAAATTTTGCAGATTTGTTTTTCTTTGCTTGTTTCACTGTGCTAAATGTATACCACTTTTATAAACTATAAATCTCTTGAATATTTCTAAATTTTATTTATTTTTCGCAAATAGTTATGAATCATCAACCAAACACTTTTTCAAGCAACACACGTTAGGTCTGCTGTAATGTTATAATTATTCGGGGATATGTATGGTATATATGTATATACATATTCTCTGAATGCATACCGCTCGACAGTAGTGTTCATGTCAAAGCTTTAATTATCAGGAAAGATTAAAGCGAATCGATAATTGTGTACGCTTTCAGACTCAACCTGAGGTAAATGATACTGACAGGCAACACTTCGCATAATTTACATCGCTCTACTATCGATTGTGAAAGATATACTGCCACTATTGGAATGAGGATTTTGATCATAATACCCCTGATTGGTGGTACTACACATACCTCTAATTTAGAACATAATTGATTAGAGTTTGATTACAGCACGTTTGTAGGAAGCAGGTGTTTATGTGTACTATGTAAATTGGATTGGCTACTATTGAGTTCACCGCCGGTTTCAATTATTATTTTATTATGTGGACTTACCACACTTCTATTTAACGTAAAATATTTCAACCTTATATTTTATGTTGGAAAGCATACGGAAACATGCCTCTGCAAAAAAAAATCTAAATTACGGCTATGAATTTAACATAAACGTAAAATTTTACTACTTAAACGATATAGACACCAATAACTAAAGCTAAACAGCGTCGCTTGCGTCCCATCGATAAAATTTAAATTCTAAATTTAAACCTAAATCGCACTTTTATAGCGTATCCTTGATATGCTCTGCAATAACCATTTAAATGATTTTTTCATGAAAAAGTAGATATTTAAAAAATGAAATAAAATAAATAGGTACATATGTACATATATTTCAAAGATAACTAGCGTTTGTCGTGTGGCGTCAGGAATTACTAGGTAAATTTCACTTCGCTTGAAATCAGAAATAATATTTTCTGTCATTTTCTGCCTTACCCCACCATTTATGAAAAAATCTCGCCAAATTCTAATTTTAGGGGTTAAAAATAATTAATGGTATGGCTTGGAAAACTTATATTATACATATATATGAAAAATTACATTGATTCCCTCAACAAATTTCAATATCTTTACAAAGCTCGCTGTATTTTTAGACAAGAATAAAACTGACTAATCTCCCTATCTTTTTCTGTTCAACATTATATTTATACTTAATGCCAAACTACAAAGCAAAGTTAGATGGTAAGCTTCATAGGATTCACATAATCTTTAAACAACAACCAGTTTTGATTTTTATTTCTAGTTTTCCTAAACATGTTTTAGATCTTCCTATGCCTCTAGTGGAACCAATCTCAAATATATTTATTCATCTATCACGTAAACGACATGGCGAACAAGAACACACACAGAAACAACATCGTAGGTCAGCTATAACTAAATATCCTTAAAATGCACATTACCATAACCAAATATGGTTTATCTTACACAAAAATTTAATGTAAGAAAACACTAGTTAGTATTGGATAGCCACACTTACGCATATGGGTTTTGTAAACCAGTTGAAGTTCGCAGGGTAGTAGACACGGCACAAGCACTACAAGACACGAACCAAAAAGAGTGACTGCTGACTGACCAACAGCACTACCACAAGATTTTTTTATAAAACTTCAACCATTTTCTAGCTTTTCCATATAAGGATCTATTGCTCCTTTACGTCGTTTATATTGTTTTGACTGGAGATTTCAACCTTCACTTTGAGAAGAATAATAAAAAAATTAAAAAAATTCTAGATTTGTTTTTATCGTTTGATGTGCATAGCCTGTCGATGAGCCTACACGTAAAAATGCAATCCTCGATAACGTTTTTGTTAACTTCTACAATGCAGAGTGCATAGTGTCGGATCACAATTATATAGTTTTTAATAGTAATATTGAGGTTAAAACTACGACTATTCCATCCGTTCTTAAAAAAAATGTTCGTATTTTTCGGGAAGATGGGGTACAAAGTTTACTTAATGCACTTATTGACACAGATTGGCCGGATTTTCATACTTTTGATACATTTGATGAAGCATTTAATTATTTTTATAATAAATTCATATATTACTTCAATATATTTTTCCCATTTCACATTTTCGTCCAAACCAAATAAATACAATTGGGTGACCACAGAAGTAAAGGCGAGAAGTTATAACTTACATAATTTATATTACTTACCAATAAAACATCCTCAATTAAGGGGTATTTATCTTGAAACTAAGCGTCGACACAATGCCTTGTTACGGTCTACAAAGTCGCTATATTTTTCAAATAAAATTCTGAACTCTGGTAACCCCAGCCGTGAGGCATGGTCCGTGATATCAAATATTACTGGTAAGAAGGCAAATAAAATAAAGATATCTCGCTCATGGTGGGTGACCGTCTGGTTGATGATCCTTTGGAGGTAGCTAATACTTTTAATGATTCTTCGTGAGTGAACCTCTCAATATTGTGAATAAGATTGCAAATAATTCATCTGTAAACATAAACAGAAATAAAGGACGCGAAAGTGTTTGTGGTAGTATGTGTGCTTTCCCAGTTAGCGAGGAGGAAATGTTAGGTATTTTTTCGAAAATAAAGTATAAGCGTAGTTCAGGTTTTAACGACGGCGACGTATGTACCTTGCAACATTCTTAAAGAGATTCTGCCATATTTAGTTAATCCTGTAACGCAATTAATTAATTTGTCATGTGAGACGGGCGTTTTTCCTGCAGTATTGAAGGTATCGGTTGTTCATCCGATCCACAAAAGAGATAGAGAGGATAATGTGGCAAACTACCGCCCGGTTTCGGTGGGTTCTGGATTCTCCAAGGTATTCGAGTACGCAATGCTCTCACGATTATTAGATCATTTGGAATATAATAATTATATTGTCAACAGACAACATGGTTTTCGCGTGGGGCACTCTACTATATCAGCGGTGCACTCCTTTATCAATGATATTGTGTAATCGCTTGATCGTGGTGGGTGCACTGTGGGAATATTCTGTGACCTTTCACGTGCTTTCGACTGTGTCGATCATTCCATTTTGGCGGAGAAGCTGAAGCTTTGCGGAGTTCGCGGCGTGGTTGCGGAGTGGTTTATTTCGATTCTTACTAATAGGCAGCAATTTGTCAGAATCTCAGTTAAATCATCTAAGAACGTCATAAATAAGTTATCTTCATTATATCTACCTGTAATCCTCGGAGTATCACAAGGCTCGATTTTGGGTCCTGTCTTATTTTTGATCTTCATAAACGACGTCGTCGATTTCATTAATTATTCCTTATATATGTATGCAGATGATACCTCTGCGGTTGTTACAGGGGCCGATCCCATGGATGTACAGAACGGAGCAAACATTTTATTGTCTGAATTACATCAATGGTTTTCCAGTAACAATTTGCACCTAAATCTTGAAAAAACTCATTACATGTTCTTTCATACGGCGAGATCCAAATTGAACATTAATGTTAACGTATCCGTAAACAATGTTTCTTTGTCAGCAAAGAATAATTTGAAATTTCTCGAGATTAATCTTGATGAAATTCTAGACTGGGAGAAGCATTGTACTACTGTTATGACGGGCAGAGCTTGGAAGAGATTAGAATATTGTGTAATGCGTTACCTTTAAACTCAGTTTTGTCTTTTTATTATAGTGAAGTTCACTCCAGATTGTCATATGGTATTGCTTTTTGGGGATCTTCCAGCCATGCACACGGAGTTTTTCTCGCCCAAAAACGAATTATAAGGTGCATTGGTAATATTAAAACAACTCAATCTTGTCGACCCTTGTTTAGTAAATTTAAAATACTTCCTGTTCCAGCTGTCTATATTCTTGACAGCTTAACCTATATATTTAGTAAGAGGGGTGAGTTTATAAAAAATAATGAAAGTCACAGTTACAACACTAGATGAAAGGATAATTTTAGACACCCCTTTAATAAATTCTGTATAACAAAAAGAGCACCATCTTCCGTGGGAGTCCGACTATATAATCTACTGCTTGAAGTTTTAAAATCAAATAACAATGAAAAAATAATCAAAGCTAGGCTTAAAAATATATTGCACCAAAACTGTATTTATTCCATGGACGATTTCGTTGCCTTGTTTGACAATTGAACTAATTTTATATTGTATTGTATTTTGTGTTTGTGTAATATTGGGAAATTTTTGACATGCTTAATATACACCTGTGTATCCAATAAGCTAATAAAGATATTATTATTATTATTATATTACGCTAATCTTTTCAATGCTTCATTGTGTACCTATTCTGAAATAGTGTTATTCATTTTCACATTAATCTACAAATAATTATAATGCGGTAAATAGACTCCTCTATACCCTTGTATCCTAGACTTAAGCCTAGAGTAAATTAAAGATTTTCAATGAATATAAAAGATTTGATTTACTACAGTACATCAATATACAACAATACAGTCTGAGAAACCACTGCTTCTAGCAGCAAAAGAAAAAAATATTGAAGATGAGAAAGTTTGGGATATATTTAATGTCGGTATAAACTGGCTACTTAATACGAACCCTTTTATGGATACGATTATATTCAAAACTAAAATTCTGCAGGTGATCTTTGCCCAGAAACATAGAACAAAGTTACTAACGCAATAACAACTTTATTTTGACGTTATTCTCTTACCGAATGTTTTTGTACTGCCGATGAAGCACAGACCATTCAGTACTGAATTCTTATACAATTCATACTTTAGTATAGCTACTCATTTCATAGTTATGGTCGGGTTGTAACATCCACTCTGTTAGACGTGTATACCTGACCCATGGGGGAATATCTTAAATGGTAAAAGTTTGGCTCGGTTCCTATTGGCTAATGCGTCATCACGTGTGAACTAGTACTGGGGCTAAAAGTGGTGGCGTTGTAATTCATCAGAATTACCGAGAATTACAGATATTAAGAAAATATTATATACAATTTCTGCATTATCGACGGGTTGTTAATGGTTGTCTGTTGTATAAAATTTGTCATTATTTTCATCTTTCCATTCCCAAATCTGCAGCAAAAAGACATTTTATGCATATTTTATGATATTTGGCATGGAAATAATGCACTATTAAACCTGCAGCCACAACAAGGTTTTAAACAGTGTGGTATTTGTCAAATACATTTTAATACAGAAAATATCATGCAGTCCAAACTGCAACAAATTGCTGTGCCAGTTACATTTACCAGGTAAATAATTATATAAATATGTATGTAATATAGATTTTATTATTATTACTGTTTTACTTAGAATCAATACAAGTATCTGACGATAGGGTAGATATCACATTTAGAAGAACAATAGATGATACTTTGCATAGTACACCGACAGAGTTTTGGCCTTTAAGCAAAAGACTACTCAAAAATATGGAAATCTTGTTTAAACAACATCTCAACAAAAATGTATATGAAGAAGATATCTTCTCTCGAGAAATACCATCTTCGCTGTCACTGGTCAAAGACTGCGAATCAGTAAAGCATGTTTATAGTATTACATCAAAAAAGCTTTCTCGCTTAATAGAAGAATGCAAGATATGCAAACAGCATAGTCTTTGTGAAGGTACACAATTAAGAGAAATAATTACAAAAATATTTAGTTTGTTGTGTTATATCTTTTCAAAATATTCTCATTTTCCAAATTTATTATTTAGAACAAAATATGTCATAATTCTAAAACTTATACTGCCGCCTAATATTTGTGGTCATTCCGTCAGTTTTAAAAAGTCTTTAGTAGACATTTGTATTGCATGTATACTTAATACGTATTGTAAGACCATCAATAATATTTTAAGTTAAGAAAGTTGTACACGTGAACGACGACTGTTTCTTACAAAAAACTGCCAAACAAAGCGTGAAGCACAAGCAATAAATTATTAAATATAATTTAATTTTGAGTATTTCTTTTACCAATGCCTGTACCTGATAAATAGCTTTTAAGGATGTTTTTAACTCTAAACAAGTAGTTTTCTTAGATAATGTTTATCTATTGAAAGAAAACTTAAATTGAGTTTTCTTTTAATAGATTCACATTATTTAAGAAAAATTAAAAAGTAACAGTTATTAATATCTACTATTTGAATATCCCGGCATTTTCTGCTATAGTTTGGGACTGAAAGTGGTGGCGCTGAAAGCAGTCTAATAAATTTAGCATTAAGATATCGCCCCGTGACCTGACCTTTATAATACACAATATATCGCGAATATGACGTGAAGAAAATAATTTGAATCTCTACAAACTTATGAATGATAAATATTGTTGAAAACTTACAACAATCCTTACAACTTTATAATGTAAACATCACGCTAAGAAGGAAGTAGATTGAATGGATGCAATAAAAAAGTTCTTTGTTAATAATTGAATACTCATGTCATAATTCAACAGAATCGCCGTCGTTCCATTGCTTGTTAGTATATTGTGGCCTACAGCACATATTTTACTACGTATTTAGGATTCATAATAACCCTTTCCCATGTGACCGCATATGGTCTTATTACTTTATTCACCTTTGAAACTCGCGTGTTGATGCCATTCCAAAATAAATCGGCGTATTTCCGTCCAGTCTAAATCCGAGGATTACAAAACTCCCTTCCCGTTATATGTTTATAGCCGGGTAAAAGCATTATTATGTAGTAGCGCCGTTCGTTCTAAAAACATCACCCGGTTCCGTGTATACCGTCGGGCTGTGCCCGAGGCCCGTTACTGTATTGTTTTTCAGGTTACTACACAAGCTGCCTTCCGCCCATCTTCATTTATAACCGACGTTTAAGTCGATATATCATGAACAGAGGCCGCCCTT
Organism: Popillia japonica; assembly: GCA_004785975.1. NCBI lineage: Eukaryota > Metazoa > Arthropoda > Insecta > Coleoptera > Scarabaeidae > Popillia > Popillia japonica. Next base: position 869 of record SMLS01038612.1, on the reverse strand, counting down.
CAAAGGAAATTAAGCGACATCAAAGTGGTAATTCACTTTTGCGTTTGACATTCTATGCTCAACGTAAAAGGAAATGGAAAATGAAACGATTTTCGCAAATGAAGTATCGTAAAACAGTGATACAATGAAGGCTTCCAATATATCGCAGCAATCCGAGAACGGTCGATAAATGTGTCGGTGTAAATAATAACGAAAATGAGTACCTTTTTGCCGAAATATGAGAATTCATACAACGTGGCAATAATAATGATACCAAATACACGAAATTATCTGCTTCTTTAGTATTGCCTAATCTTGTAACACTTAACTGTAAAGAAGTTTTATGTTATGGATAGCTGTAATCGGTCGTTACAAATAAACACGACGATTTGGGAATTCCATCAAACAATCTTATGGTTATAGCATTGATTTTAATGCTGGAAAATCTTATATGATATTTACATCCTTCTATTTTTAATAAAATAAAGTAAAATATCAAAGTCGTCCTAAACGATTTGGTATAACAGTGCTTTCAATTAGGCTTTTTCCTATAAAGTATAAATGCCGCGAGGATAGGCACTCAAAACGAATTGTGGCGCATTATAACAGAGCCACACTAACTACGTGAAATCTCCTAAATCCATTATATTAAACCTCGCCTCAGTTTGATTATTCCGCGGCCCTAAAATCTGTGAGCTGCTAAAAAGCGCTCGCAATTAGTAACAGGTGTAACAACGCGGCGCGGGTTTATCATAACTTAATTTCGAATGGAAATTTATTCGGCGGATTTCGCTTGACTTAGCACTTAATACGGTAAACGCTATAAGTAGAAAATCCGAAGGATTCCCCAAAAGATGAGTTGTGTTTCTGCAGCAGTGTTGCTGTTTAGT
>SMLS01038608.1:0-12060 GCA_004785975.1 Popillia japonica | reverse complement strand
TTTTTTCGCATAAGTTTAGTCTATTTACACTGATTAAGTTGATCATCTTGAAATATTTGTGGCATAAAGAAGCAGAAATCAAGATACACATTGGTACAGGAGGTTTGTAACATATGTATGTATATACAGTGACGATATGCGCTATCGTAGTGCAATTAAAAGATATCTTGCAATAATTGTCGTAGCTTATATTACTGTGCTGTTGTTTCCAAAATTATCTAGTTGCTTTGCAATTCGGTTTGTATCAAAAGACAGAAGGTGTTGCTAAAGTAAAACAATTCGTGTACGATTTCTTAGTTTTAAAAATATAATAACAGAAAAGTTGTCACATTAACTTTATTGTTTATATGGTTATCATATTGCATTCCAATTAAATAAATAAAGCAATCTATTTTTGTTTTTTCCATGCATCACTTGTCCGTTCTTTAGAAAATATGAAGGATATTACCTAAAAATACTAAACATTGAGTACATATTGTTTGTTCTAGCTAAATTCATTTGTGTTAGTCTTTCTTGATATGATAATAATATAAAGAGTACTATCAATTGTTTGGATCCCTAAAGAAAAAAATCTAATGTTGACAATGTGATACAGATTTCGAACTCAAAAAATTAAAAACGGAAGAAGATTTTTTTTGTTAATTTGTTTGTCACTCTTGATATGAAAATTATCTAACGAATACTATCAATTATTCAGAACGCTAAACGAGCAAGGTACAATGTCGACATTGTGATACACATATCGAACTCAAAAAATTAAAAACGGCAGAAAAATGTTTTCCACTGAATATAATTTAGCGCCAAAAGAATGTAATTCCTCTCCAATTTAAATGACACAATAGCTAGACACAATTCCTTCCTGCATATTCCAAAATATGAAATTTACGATAAATAAATATTATCCTTTATATTATATATAACAGGCTGTACATTCCTTATTTTATTATCCTTTATATTATTACAACTATATAGGTATTTATATTTAAGGTAGTTTCCGAGAACAAAAAGCAAGAACTTATACATATAATTCTTTTGCACCAACTTTTTATTTACTGTTTTTTACATTTCTTTGTGGGCGAGTGCAGTGCGCATGTTGTCCTTTAGTCTTAAAAGGAACGAGACGGCAATCGGTTGCGTTACGAATATTTTTACATTCGGATTATGTATTTAGATTAAAGTGAACTTTAAGTTAAGTTTCGTGGTTAGTGTTTCCTGATTCCTATCCCTTCGTTTTTGCAGAGAGGAAAGAACGGCCACAATAATTATACGGTATGATTTTTTCTTTATAAAATCGGGATTTTAATTTATGGTAACCAGCCCGCTTTCGGTGTTCATATAATTTAGGTTCTTGGCTTCTGATCGAATATTGATATATGTACTTATTACTTATAATTATTTGGAAGAATTGCGTTGTACAAATAATTAGATATAGTAGAGGGTATATACATATATTTCGCTCGGTTAGGATCCGTCTTTCGGATTCATACATCGATAGCAGTTGGTTGTCGTCCTCCGGAGTTTTTGTCGTGTGACGCGCATGGTATACGATTCGGAAAAACTTGTTTACATTTTTGGCAAGAATATATACGTAACGGAGCCGCTATTTAATTCGTTTATAAATTATATGAAAATCATTATTAAGTCAGGATAATTACTGCAACGTGTGCTTTAAATATTTACAGTTAAGAATGAATATCTGAATGCCATCTTATAAGCTTTATTTAATTTATCAAACAGTCTCAGCCATTGTATTAATATGAGCAGGTTTAAAATTGAAGAACAGCATCCCTCAACAGATCCGCACAGATAATTACACCTCTTTGCGCAAAAATATTCAAAATAGTCCTAGGATACGCTCAATAAAGATTTCCAGAATGCCTTTGGGAGTAGTACCTATTCTTCACATTTTTAAGACTTAATTTCTTGCAATATAAGAATATGTTTGTTATTAAACACATTCAGTTTCATATCGGCAGAAAACTAAGAATATGCTTTTTTCATAGGATTTTGATGGTTGCGTTTAACAATGTACTGTATGTACTATAAGAGGAATTGTTGGAATTTATTGAGATATCACTAAAGCTTGAGCATGGCTAGATGTTTACTGTTAATTAATGTGAGATTTTTGTTTTACATTACCTTATACGTCATTAGACCAATATAGCGTCTTGTTGTTTTGTTTTAACGTCCTTTTGATGATGATACGGGTATTAAACAAATCAATACATCAATACTCTTTTATGCAACACAAATGTTTTAGTCAGAAATTAATGACAATATATTTGGTACATGTAGTAATTTGAATATATATTCAAATTACTGCACTAACAATTATAAATATATGAACTACATATGTCACAAAATTTTATCTAGGAAGCTTAGTTAGAAGTTACCGAACGTATAGAAATGCTAACATATTAATTTAAAGCGAATTGCTGTGTTCTCTACTTTTTTTTCGCGGTGGATAAGTTTAGTCTACAGATATAACAAAGTTAGACATATTGAAATATTTGTGGTATAAAGAAACAAAAATCAAGACCATTGACATTTGAACCATTTCAAGATGTTGCAGCCATATTTTATTTTTTTCCATTGGCATAGGAACTCTCTACATACATAAACACAATGAGGATGTGCGCTATGATAGTGCAATTACAAGATCTCTTGTGTGTTGACATCAACACCTTGCAATTTTTGTCATGGCTTATGCTGTAACAAGGCGAAGTAGATGCCAGCTTTTATCTGAACCAATGATGATGAACATTGTCTTCGGACATTTAGGCTACATTTATAGAAGTTTGTACTATATGATTCAAAATACTTTTTATAAGCGATGGCTATGGATTATATATATTTGAAAAACGTATGGCTTAGCTTAACATCATTTACTTAAACTGTCCAATGTAATTAATTTTAAATGTCAGAATTTTGGTTAGCTTGAATGTTAAATTGTCGTTGGCAGTAACTTATTACATTCAATTAGAAAAATGGTGTTTACTGATCAACAAAAGGCATTCATTATTATTGAGTCATACTTTCGCAATGGATATATCGAAAATAGTGAGTGCAAGTATAGAAATCAACCATGTTTACAAGAATTTCGTTTGAAATATCCAGAAGTAATAATCTATGTATTTTATAACATTCGTTATCTGGTAAATACATTTCGAGATACTGGAAGTGTTAACGAAAGAAAGGTAGTGGCAGACGTACAAACAATATTTATTACTTGCTAATACATTTGATTTTAAAATTAATGGCATTTGACAGAACGAATCAGATTCGGTCTGAGGAGTTGTCAACTCACTGACTGTCACTGACCAAACGACTTCGACTGCTTTCCTTGCTCTTCTGACAGTCTTAAGTTAAGCCAAGCGGTTTTAAAATATAGGTACGTAATCAGTTAATCAGGTAAATACCATGTTCCTAATTCAATGTAATAAGTGGTTACTACGATAATACAACATTTCAGCCAACCAAAATTCTGACGTTTAAAATAAATCACATTTGACAGATACATGAGTAAATGATATTAAGTTAAGCCATACGTTTTTCAAATATGTATACGTAATCCATAGCCACCGCTTATAAAAAGTATTTTGAATCATATAGTATAATAGTTTAATCTAAAATTAGCTATCTCTTCTGCAATTCGTTTAGTATTCAAAGACAGAGCGATGTGTTGTTGACAAAGTAAAAAAATGTAGTACGAATTTATTGTTTTTAAAATATTATTGAAAACGGAAAAGCTATCACTATTCACTTTATTCTTTATATACAGCATACTGAATTTTGACTAGATTAAATAAATATCGAGTACCCACTATGTTTTTTGTTTACTTAATTGGTTTGTGTTTGTCACTCTTGATATTATATGAAAATAATATAACGAATACTATCAATTATTCAGAACGCTAAAGGAACAAACTACAATGTCGACATTGTGATACACATTTCGAACTCAAAAAATCAAAAATGACAGACAAATTTTTGCCACGGAATATAATTTAGCGCAAAAAAAATGTAATTTTTCTCCAATTTAACGAACATAATAGATAGACACAATTCCTTCTGAAATGTTGTTAAGTGTCAATAGTTTTTTGAGTATGTATATCTTTTATAGAGAATTTACTTTAACTCGTACATCATCCATATTCCAAAATATGAAATTTACGATAAATAAATATTATCCTTTTATGTTATTACAACTATAGGTATTTATATTTAAGGTAGTTTCCGAGAACGAAAAGCAAGAACTTACACATATATTTCGTTTGCACTAACTTTTTATTTACCTACTGTTTTTTTACATTTCTTTGTGGCGAATGCAGTGCGCATGTTGTCCTTTAGTCTTAAAAGGAACGGCAATCGGTTGCGATACGAATATTTTTATTTTCGGATTATGTACTTAGATTAAAGTGATGGTGGTTAGTGTTTCCTGTTTCCTCTGCTTTCGTTTTTGCACAGAGGAACGAACGGATATAACAATTATTAGGAAAGATTTTTTCTTTATATAATCGGGATTTTAATTTATGGTAACCAGCACGCTTTCGGTGTTAATATAATTTAGGTTCTTGACTTCTGATCGAATATTGATATACTTATTACTTATAATTATTTGAAAGAATTGCGTTGTACAAATAATTAGCTATATTAGAAGGTATATACATATATTTCACTCGGTTAGGATCCGTTTTTCGGATTCATACATCGATAGCAGTTGGTTGTCGTCGTCCGGAGTTTTTGTCCTGTGACGCGCATGGTATACGATTAGGAAAAACTTGTTTACTATTCTGGCAAGAATATACATATATGTACGTAATGGAGCGGCTATTTAATTCGTTTATAAATTAGGTATATGAAAGTATTTATTAATTCAAGATAAGTACTGCAACAGAGGTGCTTTGAATATTTACAGTTAAGAATGAATATCTGAATGCGATATTGTAAGCTTTATTAAATCTATCAAACAGTCTCAAAGAAGAGCATCCCTCAACAGATCCGCACAGATAATTACACCTCTTTGCTCGAAAATATTCAAAATAGTTCAAGGATACGCTCAATAAAGATTTCCAAAATGTCTTTGGGGAGTAGTATTCTTCACATTTTTAAGACTTAACTTCTTGCAATACAACAACTTCACTGTCCCATGAATCATATGTGATACACAGGACGTAACTTGGGCTATATTTTGTACGTCCTCGTATCATATGTGATTCATAATCAAATAGGATTTAAATGACTATTTTTTCCAACATTCGGCAATATCTTCTTATAATTTGTACATGAGCGTGCGAAAAAAAGCGTACCTATAAGTGTACCCAGAAAAAAAATGGTATTTTGTTTTTATTGTTTTGTAATATCTGTTCGACTTTTGCCACAGCATTCATCCATAGATATGTATGTATATATAATAATAAAATTATTCTTGGTTCCCCATTATCTTTTATTTACCAAACATTTGACAATAAAGATATTTGAATCCTATGTGATCTGATCATATGTGATTCATTGAACGTATGATTATAATTCTTTAGACTTTGACGTCTATGAATCAAATATGAACAAAGAAGAACAAATACTTCAAAAGATTATTTATTGCAAAATTTTACTTACAAACTGAAAACGTTAGTAATAAATCAGCTAATATGTTATCTTAAATCAAAATATCATTGGACATGTAAGGTTGCTTAAGCAAGTTACCTACTATATGGACAGTGAAGTTGATTAAGAATATGTTTGTTATTAAACACATTCAGTTCATACCGCCAGTAACTAAGAATATGCGTTTTTCATAGGATTTTGATGGTTGCTTTTAACAAAATTTGTATCTAGGTCGGTACTATAAGAGGAATTGATGGAATTTATTGATGATATCACTTAAGCATAAGGATGACTAGACGTTTACTATTAATTAATGTGAGATTTTTGTTTTACATTACTTTAGACGTCATTAGACCAATATGTTGTTGTTTTGTTTTAACGTCCTTTTGGTGGCGTCTATTAAACAAATCAGTACATCAATACTCTGTTATGCAATACAAATGGTTTAGTCAGAAATTAATGACAACATGTTTGGTATATGATACATATTCAAATCATTGCACTAACAATTATAAATATATGAACTATTTCACAAAATTTTATCTACCAAGCTTAATTATAAGTAACGTAATAACGTATTACATTTATCAAACAGTCTCAGCCTTTGTATTATTATAAGAGCAGGTTTAAAATGGAAGAACAGCATCCCTCTACAGATTCACGCAGATAATTACACCTTTCTGCTCAAAAATATTCAACCTAGATGAAGGATACGCTCAATAAAGATTTCCAAAATCCGTTTGGGATTGTTTAAGCTTCATTGCTCTTATTGTGATATAAGAATATGTATATGTAGTTATTATACATTCAGTTTGTTATAGCAAGATATTTAAGAATGTGTTGGTTTTTATAGGATTTTGATTGTTCCTTTTAACAAAATTTGTAGGTAACATCTCCATACCATTTTGAAGAACTTGTTGTCTACTCTAAATTATGTACATTATTATAGAATTTCTTCCAGAACCTTTTATATGCAAGTGTACATATTTCCAATATACTATACGGTACAGTCTACATAAAACACGTGATGCTTAATCATACTAATTACTAATAACTTTGTCGCGAAAAATAAATTTGCTCAGCGGTTCTAAGCGTGTGAGTATGTCTAATATGTATGTTGAAATTGATAAGTCATTTCCTTGTTTATTATTCTTAGCGCGCTTATTCGACCCGCTGCTTTACGATAATTGCAAAACACAACGTGCATGTTTGAGGTAAACATACGTACGAATATCTCCATTATTTGCACGTTTGAAACGCTTTATGTTAGTGTTTATGAGCTCTATAGCACTTTTTCTTGTGTGCGGTTTTACATTTCTCGAGACTGGTGAGTATATAAAAATGTATACAATACTTAGGCGATAATAATGTACACAAGTACATTAAATCGGATGTATCTAATGGTATTTATAGTAGAGATAGCGTTGATAATTTACCAGGAATGCAAGAGATTAACGTTGAGATAATTACAGTAAGAGCAAAAAAACACCAGGTACTGTTAGCACTTTAATTCATTTTAAATACGATGTATGTATCCATTTTCCTCATTATAAACGTTCCTGATAAAGAACTGATCATCTTTAATTTCGACGTAATATCGCAAAATTTTGCTAAATGTTTTGCTTATCCTTAACATACTTCAAAATCGCTAATTTTGGGATATGGTATATCTCATAAATCTATTCATATAACCCTACTCTTATTCCTACCCTTTCTCGAACGAAGTTATAACAGTTCAAACAATAAACAGAAACATATAAAAACCATATGGACTAAATATCGTTCTTTCTTTTCGCAAAGCGTTTCAAGGTTCCCAGAATCTTTTCCCATTCTCTCTATATTATTATATATTTTTCTTATTTATCCAAACTCAAACTAATATCCATCCGCAAGAAAAACACAATATTATATTTTATACTTTATTGGTCTTCGGTTTCGTGTCTGCACGGCCTACTATAGTGTCGCGTTTGAAAAGAAAGTCCGTACAGTTTGGAACGGACGTAGAGAACGATGGCGGTGATTTGGTATGTAAGAGAGAAAAGCAGGGTGATGTTAATGGTGTGAGGTGTCTAGTCGAGAGAATCAGAAGGAAGGGTGGATGCGTAGAGTTGTCGGCAACGGCGGTAGTGGTGGTGGTGGTGGACGGATCCTTGGACGTCTAATATAGGACACATCAGGGCGACGGGAATCGCATTAATAAAGGGATCGCGATACGTGCATCGAAGTTATTGGATTCCAGACCCGATACGACCGACTGCGACTACTAAGAGAACGACCCAGCTATGCCACGAGCTCTACAGGCTATGCGACGACAAGAGAGATTTTGACCTCTGTTTTCTTCTTCACACTTATCGATCCGATGGAAGAGGATAAGTGCACGCAGACGGTTCGTTGACTACATATCTTCGTTTGAGAGAGCGTCTTTGGCCTGTGCTTTTGCTATTATTGGATGTGTATATATCTGTATGAATGACGTGATCGTCTGGTTTGGAAAGAAAAAGGGTGAATGCTATAGCATGTCTTAATAATGCGGTATTATGGGAAAGTTACAGACAGGTATTGCGTCGAATATACATACATGGGTGCTGCATAGCGGAGAACTATTCCAGTTAGTCCTACTTCAATTTTAATCCGTTAATAGCACAGCCTGTACAGCGTCTGCTACGGTAAAGTTAACATTTTAAGCTTTTCAAAGCTCGACCTGTATATGAAATTGTTTGATGTTAGTGATTAACAAACAAATCTAACATTAAATGCAAACTACTTGCTAGTTTTTTGGTAGAAACGAAGACAATATATTTTATTTTCCGGAAACACCTTCCCAAATTGAATTAAGTAATATACAGAATTAATTACTCCGGTTGCAAACTGTCGAAGCATTTCAATTAAAGTCCCTCTCGGCAAGCGTATTTTTCTTCTTTTCTGGAGAAAATTATACTCGTTTGCGAAAGCAATTACTGTTTAGTAGTAAAATATTTCATTCGGAAATAGGGGCTTCCCGAGCGAACGGCCACATGGGAATACCGAAAAGTCTTAAACCGGTGTCTTGTCGCTATCAAATCAACCCTCTGCCGTTATTTGCGTTAATATCGACAGGATATAAACGAAACCAGTAAAATTTAGTACAGTTTCGCGTTTCAATAAAGTGCCATGGAGGATAAGTTCTAAAAGGACGTATAATCTATCATATAACTCCCAAAAATTGGATTGCTTTGGATAGTTACAACTGAATTTTTTTAAATAGAACTAGCATTTCTCCGCATACGGTACTTACAATTTGAATTAATTTTATCATATGTAAGTTGCTGGAAACCTTATCTTTTGTGTTCTACTTTCGTATGTATGTAGAGCTCCCACTGTTATACTATGTTTTAAAGGCAACCGTTCCGATTCGTAGCATTATGTAGGCTACACATAAAACATGTACTAAAGCGGTTCATTAAATCTAGCAGAACCGCGGTCTATTGTTTGAATATGAGAAATAGAGTAGATTTTGCTTCATTTCGGTAATGCACAGAACTTACAATTTATTTACGTGTGAATATTAAATTTATTAAAAGTTTATTTTTAGTTGTGAAACAACTTTATTAAATGGTACTACAAAATCTTAAGCTAAGTGCATATTTCCTTTGTCCTGAGAATATTTCAGAAGTAATTTTTTAATCGTCTGTACAAGGGCTTCGATGAGTACCCAGATTAGAAATGAGACGTTTTTAGGTTTTGGCAATTTATTTTTCAACTCGATACCCTTTTCTCAGCTTTTTATAACCTCTTCATAGTATGACTTCTGTTGACCTGCAAAAGACTCCCCCCTGACTGTGAGGACTTCTTCATTCGATCGGCACTTCTTTCCGGCGAATGATCGTTTAAGATTTGTGCACAAAATTCTACCACTTTGGCTGTGGCGACAACGAAGGTGTTCGCTGGTGCGTTATCTTGGCACTTTTTTCTGCGCCAAATGTGGTCGGTTTTTCTCCAAATCGGTGTTGAATCGGTCCAATAATTTGAAATAATATGTTCTTGTGATTGTTTTTCCTTTCTCCAAATAGTCAACATGGATCACACCTAGCGCGTCCTAAAAAGCGGCCAACATTTCAGCCATCTCGCCAACTTTCTCTCGGCAGTTCGCCAATACGAGATCGTGGAATTTGACCACGGTTTCTGCTGTCATAGCCGCTTTTGGTCCACCTGGACGCGCTTTATCAAAAATTGACTTACTGCTACGGCGAAACTCTGCGAAGCCCAATGGTAGACCGTTGTATGGGAAGGTGAATGGGGCTTGATTGCCTTGAAGGCTTGGCCAGCCAAAAACAAACATCGGATCACTTTTCAAATTCTATAATACAGTGGTCCATTGTAAGAAAAGCAAGTGTACACTCAGTTTTATTTTGGAGTGTAAAGAGATTCGCTCGTTAATGTTTTGGTTTGGTTATAATACATATACTATACAGTGTATATAGTATACTACACAGTGAACGGTTAACTCTATCTATCGCACGTATTAGATAGGAGCGCATAATGAGCTAGAATCGTAGCGCCTCTTGTTCCGATCTGACAGTACTGTCGGTTATATTTTGAATCTGACGTTTAGACCGGGCTCCCTTTATATTGATAATTTCTGAATATATTCTTGGGAAAAATTATAATTTTATATCTGCTTGAAGCATTATTGAGTTTTGAACCTCTAATGAAAATTTATTTTGCAATCAATTCAATTTTAATTCCCTCGAATAAAATTTAATAAGGTTTAGTCAAATAAACTAAGTACCCATCGTTTGTTTGCCTTTCCTGACTACCGTAATCAATACTTATTCCCGCATGATGAGCCGCGTAGGAGAGCCGAATGAAAGCAAGATCAACGTAGTTAGTTACCAATACTACACTGTAAGATGGATATGTTGTATTCCCATATAATTAATCTAGATAAATTGCATTGGTACTCATGATATAAACGCCAGTTCATCTCTCCGCATATTAAATTCCACTTGAGATAACCTAGCGATAAGGAAAACACTCATTTGCATTATATTGATTGATTCGATACACGATACCCTTGACAATAGCTCGTTATCTCTCGTCACTAACTGTATATTTTATAACAAAGTGCCAGTTAGTCCTTATCGAGAAGCGAGGGATATCAAATTCGGGCGTCTTAATCTACTCCCGCAGGGATGACGCTGTTGTCAGGTGAAAAGGAATTAATCAAAGGTAAACTGAAACTCTTAAAACGAGCTACAAGGTGATGGTGGGAGAGCACCTTCCTGAATTTGCACTTAGACCGTCTAATTAAAACGGAAGAAACGAAAGCCCTTTAAAATTGGATACCTGCCCATTAAAAATTTTATGCGTTATGTATCGTCCCGGAAGAACGTAGAGAAAAAATGGAATTTAACAAGGTAATTTTTGATATTGATTTTACCAAAAAGGATACAACAATAGAACGATGAAGGATTCGCTTTAGTAGCTAATAAGTACAATTTTATTTGTGAAAGAATTTCTTCATATCGTTATAGGCAAAAGTTCAAATATTTTTTTCATTCATTAGAGATACTACATTAATTAATTTGGTGTAGACGATAATAGTAACCAATTAGGTAACACTGTTTTTTTGTAGCATGTCTGTGTATAAAAACGAGAAATATTAAACAAGTACTTCTAGCATTTTACGATACCGTTAGGCATTTGTAAAGAAATTATTGCCTCAACAGCTTTTATTTATGCATTTCTAATTTTAATGCGTTTTCCATGCGTGCACACTCTTCTTCTTTTTAAAACACGTATCCAGTAAAATTTAATTGTGCGAGTTATAGTGCCTGCAGTTACTTAAGGGAAACATGTAGGTATTTAAAAAGTATACAAGAGAGAAAAAACAAACTTTTTAATTAACTCTAGGGAAAACACAAAGAGTAACAAAATGCAGCACAAGGCACAGTAGGTGGTTTATAAACGACGCTGGTGTTGTTTATTACTTGTTGTTCTAATACCGCCTCTACTAAGGATGTCTTTATTACAGAAGTGTTCGTATCGTTTTTTGGTTTTCTTGTATGTTATACACTCATATGCAATTCTCTTAATGAGAAAACTACGTAAATTGGTAAAAAGTTGGTGATTAACTTTAACATGAAAGATGTTCTTTGTAACAAACCAATAATTTTTGTTTGTAGACTTGCTATAATTGAGCAATAATAGTTCGTTAGCTAGATAGTAGATTGCAAAATGCGTATAAGAGTTCTTTTCATATTGGAACAGGAGTAACCCGAAGCTAAAGTATGCGTATTCAAATGTCCTGAATCATACTCTACGAGAGTCTATGATATACATATACCCATCACATCGTTGTTGAGCTCTAAATCTGCCTCAACTCTTTGACCTCTCAATTCTTTTTTCACTTCAGGAAACAAATGGAAGTCACATGAAGCAAGATCAGGAGAGTAGTGCGGGTGAACTATACTTTCT
>SMLS01038606.1:0-34184 GCA_004785975.1 Popillia japonica | reverse complement strand
GTTGTATATTTTTCTCTCTTGTTTTTCATTAAATTATTGTCAGCAATTTTTTAAATTTTATATATTTGTGTTATTAGTACTGGAATATTTTGAAAATAATGTATATGTATATAGCTTGCCGTGACAATAAACTAAAATGTTGATACATGTAAGTAGGTATAGTGATGTCGATTTACTTAAAAGGACAATCCAAATATATTTATTTCTCTACCAGAATATACAGAAAAAACTAGCTAAAGAGGAGCAGAACAACTATATTTTTAAAAGTGATACTAGCATTGCATTGAACTAAGTATATTATATGTAAAGAAACAAAAATTGATGTATTTGAAATCGCTGTAAAGTACTTTAGGTAGTTTTTTTTTCTTATATATATATATATATATAAATATGTTTACTGTGTAAACTTCCACATTCCATCGACTTTTATATTTCATAACTTAGGTGAAAGTACTGCCATCCTTTCGTATTGCCTTAGAAAACGGAATGGCTTAACTATAAGGCACGGCATAGACGCGAATTTACAAAGAAAACAAAAAATACATTATCCATGCATACACATGTCGAGCGAAAGGAAATGCATTATTTTCTTAACTCATAAGACGATGTCTTTTGGGAAGGATGGTCGTTTTTATTTTTGTGTATCCAGATAATTATATTGGCGACATTTTCAATGTAATGACTAAAATGTTGATCGATTTCCACGTGTGGCTGTAAAAACGGTAACTATTGTTGCAGAATATCATTTTAATAAAAAATTAAAGATCATGTCCTTTCTAATTGGAGCGTTTTAATTTCCCCCCACACACCTTTCGCGAGTTTATGATAGCGTATTTGGCATTGCAAAGGTGCTGGCGCTTTGAGGATGCGGTTTAATAATTGAAACGAGTAACATCCCAAGTGAATTTTATTATATATTTTTTTAAATACAGATACCTTGCAAATTAATATTTTCAACAATAAAAATTCTGTACATACGACTTTAATGACACATAGATGTACATGTGCAAAAGACTTATGGCCAACAAGTTTGACATAAAACGTTTTCTAGTATGTTATAAATGGCGGGAGGGGAGGCTGGGGGAGGTAAAATAAATGAAAATTAATCAACTGCATAGCTAGTACCGTCAGTTTTTGTGTGTATAGTAGGCTTTGGTTGACGGTGTAAGCAAAGAGCCATTTTATTTCGAATTACCTCTCGAGAAGCTCGCATATATCATCATTAATTAATTCATTAATATTACAGTACATAATGAGTCACTAACACTGTTAAATAATGCAAAAAACTATCACAATAGTAACTGTTTTTTTTTCAATATACATATATATATATGTGTGTGTGTGTGTGTGTATATATACATATATATACTTTGTAATACCTCTTCGTTTAATTATCTTTCTCTCTCATTAATTAATTATTAAGAGTAGACTGTGTAAATTTCAAATAATTAATACGATTTCACTTGATAGTTAATTATCGATTTTGAACTATCTCGAAACGACAGTCTTGGTTGCTTGATTAGATTTCGTAGTCTTAGACTCCATTGCTGCCTTATTAGCGTCCGCCCTCCTAGAAGCATTATGACTATCGGACCTGGCGCGGCCGCGTAGAACTTTAGGATACGTAGATATCGAAGAAGTGTTGGAAGATTCCACAGGAAGTCGCTGTAATTCGTTTAATGGTGGGCGTGGCAACGCGTTCAGGACCGACAATAATTCCTTGCTATTTCCGCCGTTCGTCGTCATAGACCCGATTACTAGTTCTTCGGCGAATTGATTCGTGTCGAAATTGTTCTGCTCCGAAGACGACTGAAGCGATAACTCTTCTAGTAGATTTTCTAAGAGAAAATGAGAAGGCGTCACGGGAACCGAAGGTGCTGATGAGGATGGTTGGGCCGGTGTAGCCGACGGATTTACTAATAAGCTATAGCCGGGACTCGCCGCCGAACCGGATTCGCGCAGAGTATTCTGACTCTGATTCTGTCGACGAGGCATTCTCTCTAACTGCTGACGAGCGGCACTAACCTGCTGGCGTTCCAGTTGCAGTTGCATTTGCAATTGCTGCAATTGATTTGGCGTACTGCTATTAGTATTACTGGCAGATCTTCTGACTCCAGATAATTGAGACAAAAGCTCCGCGATCGGATCCACGTTCTCTCTAGACGACGGTGAGAGTGAAGTGAAACCGCCCGAGCTGAAAACACTTAACGAATATTCAGTAAAGCAACGGTAAATAGGAACTCATCTTGGAGTTCATCCAAGTTTCGTTAAAGGAATACCTGAAATGCATATTAGACCGACGAGGTCTGCTGGATTGACCGCCTCGACTACTACTGGCCAAGTGTGCCGAGTGAGGAACACGCCTGACATTGTGACGAGTAGCCATCGGTTCATCGAGGAAAGATATCAAGTCCCGTGGGCCAGTACGGTGTTCTAAAGTTAAATGACCTGCAAAGTCGTCAGTCATCAAGTTCGGATCACCACCAGGCATCGATGCGCACACGGGGCAGACCTAAGAACAAAATAAACTTAGCCAAAACCACACCAAAGATCGAATACTAATGACATGAAACAAAAGCCATGTTGTCTTTACTATTCACAACAGCTAGTAAAGTTGTAAAGTACTTACTACTTCAAATGAAGTATCGGCATGATCAGCTGTGACATGTTCTTGAAGCGTTGCCTCTGTAAAGCCCATTTTCGAACAGTACGGGCAAGTATAGGCTTGCGGATGATCGACATTAGTTAATGCTTCACCTCCATAAAATAGATCTTAAACAGATATCGTCAATTTAATTACCTTATTTAGTACAAAATGAGGGTAATGCTTACCAAAATCAGATCTTGTTAAAATACACTGCATTGGATGATCAGTTGTGTGTCTAGTATTTGTTACTCCTGCCTCATAGCATGTATCACACAAATCATAGTCATAACAAATCAAACATTTATAACGGCGACCTCTGAAATTCCCCTTCAGACAGAAGTCACAGCTAACACCTGAACGTTAGAAATTAAATGATAATGGTTGAAACGGCAATCGGTGAAAAAAAAAATAGATATAGACGAAAGTACGTTACCTTCATGTCCACTCATTTTAAATATCTATCATCACTTTTTCTATATGCAATTAATAATGTAAAATTGATTAAATAAGAGTTATTTTTAATGAATAAGTACACTAATATACAATTTCTATAAACCTAACCCAACCACATCATGGAGGATATACGCGAAGTTTGTCGCAGAAACAACCAGGAAATATTTGGGAAAATTAAACGTCAATATTTATTTCTCTAAGTAATTACGCATATTGCTTACTCTAAAATAGAATTTGGGCGTATATAATACTAAAAGAATAAAATCGTTTACATTTTATCCTTACTCATTTCAGTAGAAGTAAAAATAGAACTGTCAGTTGTCAGTACAAACAATGCTACCAACTACGTAAATTTCCTAGTCTGCATTTATAAAATGGGTGACAATATTACGACGACTGAAAATATGTAAAGTGCATAGTAAATTATAAATAATATAATAAGAGCAATAACTAAACTGAAGCAATTCGACTTAATATGTACATTAAACTAGACGACGTGTGCGCGCCATCTATCCGAGAGATTTGTGCTATTGTCCAATGGCGGAGTATTTGAATTTTTGTTCCAATTTTTATTTGTATTTTACGAAGCAATGTAAAGAACGTTGAAATAGTACGCAATAGTTATAAGCAGTTTGTGATTTTTAATGAAAAATGTATGTACTTTTTAATTTTACCTCCTCGGTAGATTTAAATAGCCCGCTTTAACGATCATATGTTTTTAGACACTCTGGAATGCTTATGCTTATTTCACTCGTCTTATTCTTATGTGCTTATATATGTATTGTGACCTATGGTTGTGAACTACTTATGTATTTTTATTTAAATGATCGACAGTAAATAACGGAACTGTAATCGTGTGAAACGTAAAAGTGGTTCCCGTGAAATGCTACAACTGTACCTTGATAATAAAAATAACTCGTATAATATTGACTCAAGATTATCTCTAACAAATCCATTGTGATTCATTGGGCGATCGTACGTTACATAGTTGGTGCATATATTAATTAATTTCAAAACAATAAGCGATAACGCATTACCTAGTGGAAAAACGGGCAAAACGAAACGGAAATATGTGGATGCCTACACATGTTCAAGTAACAGGTACATTTTTAAAATATTATAAATAATTTGAATTATGTGCAGTATGCGCCAATTATCATTTGACATTTCGTTTATTTTGTTGACCTTTAATTTAAATTCCAGTTCAGAAAGCCTCTGGATTGCTTACCAAAGGAAAAAACAATACAAACGATTGCTTCGTCACTATCGGTTTGGGAAAAACTAAATTTCAAACTTCCGTGAAAGAGAAATCTGAAGCTTTTGTCGAGTGGTATGAAGAATGCGAACTGTAAGTATACATATCTTGAATGATAACCATTAAATTTGTTGCTAATGTCCTAATTAATTTCGCAGACCAATTCCAGATCAGGGGAATACTGCCGAGATTGTACTGACAGTGTTGCATCGTAACTTTCTTGGTGTGGACGAATTCCTTGGTAGGGTGACGATTCCATTAAATTCGCTAGATGTCTATGAGAGACCTAAAAATAGATGGTATCCGCTCCAGAGCAAACCAGGTATTTGAAGAATTTTCAAGTTTCTTAATTATAAAAAAATAAATTGGAATCTCTATTAGCAAACAGATTGGAATGCATAACAATGAATTTGTCAAGGTCTTGAGCATTACATCGCCAAAATTGTATGTGCGTTATGCATTTAAGAAGTAATTAATGCGTATTGGATGAGAATTAAGCGTGCACTGTTTTCACTTTTTATTTTCTGAAATGATTACTTAACGGACTAATATGTAAGTTGGATGTATATTGAGGCTGCCATTCGTTTTGTTAATGTTCTTTCTTAAATAATCCTCTTTCTTATCTGAGCATCAGCTAACATTAACATATTTGCTATTTGATGCATAAATTTAAACTAATTAGGTCTAATATCGTTTTAATTGCATTTATCGCGTCGTAATCGTCTTATTTTATATTAATCATCGCATTTGAGAATGTAATTTCTTTTACAAACTCGTTATTATTAATGAGTGAAAGATTTTTATTGTCTATGTGTGTGTATGTATAAGTCGAACAACGGTCAAACAGTCATATTTCTACTTTCAACTTGCAGCATTAATTATAATTAATTTAAATGCGGAAGGTGTATGTTGTTTGTAGTAAGAGAATTATTATTGTTTTCGTTTATTATTGTTTGCCGATGTAAGCTGTTACTTATAAGATATTTTCTTTTCTTCAACAAGGCCAAGAAGCGAAAAACAAAGAGCGAGGACAGCTGGAAGTAAAGATAGGCTTCACCGTGAAATCGGGCAGTTTAAACGACCTAAGTAAGAAGGAGAAACACAAATCCTCTATAGGACAACTCTCGCATGTCGCCCAATCCGTCGGCGGTTCCCTGTTAAGCATCGGAAGCATTGAAAAACGGAAAGGTATTAAGAAGTTTGCTAAATCGATCGGATCGAAGATGCATTTGAAAAGTAAGAAGAAAGATGATGATGACAATTCTTCCGTGGGAAGTGTAGGGAGTTTGAAGCATAGATCTACGATATCGGAACCTAAAAGCAAACAAACCATTGAGGATGCAGATCCTGGTGTTGTGAGCGACGACGACGAGTTTACGGTAAGTGTTGAACGATGGATTAACCCCTTGACCTAAAATCGTTATACAGAATAATTTTGTGTGCGTGTTTTTATTCTGTTCTAGTTCGACGACTTATCGCATAAAAGTTCGGGGAGCTCCTTAAATCAAACGCAAGCGCAAATCTATAATAATACGAACAATATTCCCAAGACAAAATCGGAGATAGGTGACAATGCTGACGATAATACGGAAGCGGTTAGACGGCACACGGTCGCTCATATACCGGCTAAACCTCCTAGATCAGATTTTAAACCGCCCGACGAATGGGATTTAAAATTATACGGAAATAAGTCGAAAAGTAAACGAAATAGGGTAATCACGTTCGAATTAAAACGTAATTCCAACCGTCGTTTTTAGACCTGTTGAAACCTCCAACGAACGAAACTGGCAGTCGTCGTTCTTGGGAATCGCCGACATTATCGTCGCGAATCGACGAAGAGGAAGATGACGCTGAGACACAAGAAAACGAGAAATTGGACACTACCGTCGTGAAAGCGTCCGAAGCACCTGCGAAAATTGAAAATAAAGAGAGAGAAAGTAGATTCTCCATTTTGAAACCGTTCAGAAAAGGTGATGTATATATTTTGTATTTTCGATCACTAATATTTCGATATATTTCCCTTATTTACAGAGAAGAGTGATACAGATCTGAAAAACGATAAAAATACTAACGAGCGTATTATCATAGGCGGTGAAAACGACAATGTCACTCAAAATAACATCATCCCAACCGCCAATCATCGCCTATCTAGCGAGATACTGCAAAAATTCGAAGGCAAATCCAGAGAGGTACGAGCATTCTTCCAAATATTCGTTGATTTATTTTAATCGTATTTTTTGTTATCAGGATGTTATTCTACTAGCGTGCGAATTGCAAGGAGAATTGGATCATAATAGAAAGAAATTGAAAGACCTGGAGGATTATCTCGACGAATTATTATTGAGGGTCATGGAAACTACGCCAAGAATCTTGCAAAACCCGTACATTAATTGCAAACTGACCCATCAGAAATTAGCGTAAGGAACATTTATAGTATAATAGGAGAATTAAAAGCATGCAGGGATTGAAACTGCAATCCTGTTTCAATTCCTGACAAAACTTGACGATGTGTTGTGTTGAATTTGTTTTATTCTTTTTAGCGATCTTATGAAGTAAAAGCTAAGCGATTTCCTACTATATCGGCGTGAGGTGCTTGACATTTTAATATAATTGTAATTAAATTACTGTGATTGGATGACAAAAATAATTCGATACGTTATTACGCATATTTACAATACTTGAGTATCCATTAATAAATAAAATGTATTTAGATTTCTTTTCGACCGATGTAATGCATCACTTATTTTATATATTTTATATTACGCACTGTGTTTGTTTTTAAGTTAGATAATCATAGTAAAAACGTAAACTTTTATTTTACGAACGACCATCACCTTAACTTAAAAATTTACTTTTTATATTAATATTTTAGCACCCTGTCTTCCTGTTATCTGCAGAATGATTCTTAACTACGATCTATATTTACGTCCAAAAAAGCACCACAGTTTGTAGAGAATTAAAAAATTAGGTGCTCAATTTGCGTACCGTACTTAGGAAACATCCTGCATAGGAACAACATTTATCACTATCTAGTATTTAATGCGTTGTGTTTTCTTTATATTATTGATATTGTAAGTATAATATACTCAAATTTATTTATTGCTGTAAAATATGATTTGTTTCTTTTTATTTAACGATTATTCGTGGCCTGGTGAAGTGGAAAAGTCAATAATAATAAATTATATATTTTTTGTACATTTAAATATGGGTTTAATAAAGATACCGACTTGAAAAAAGATTTGTTTTGTTTCGATGGAAGCGCCATCTCCCGGTACCCTATTCCACAATCAATTATTCGACACATATTCCGCCATCTATGAATATTTACGGGAACCTCTTCTAGCGCGTGCGCTCTATATTCGTTGCGAAGTTATTTGTTATACATATAGCGAGTTTTGCCGTAGTGACACTTAAAACATCCCGCAAAATAAATAGTTAATCAAATATTATGTTTATTACCCCTAAAACGCGTGCTGAAACGATGTCTTTTAATTAAATCGTATAATTTGCGCGCCACCATTGTATTTTGTGAATACCATTCAGATGAAAATCGCGTACCAGTCTCCAATAACTCGTTTGTGTTTTACGTATGAATTCCTAGTATTCCGATTATCGGAATTCAACCTAATAATAAAGTGGGTTTTATTGCCTTTCGTTTAAAATAATGAAGTTAACTTAAATTTGGGAAGCTACGTTGAATTATTATAGAAACAGTAAGTCTAATATTATAGATAGAGGATTTTTATTAACAAGGTAAATATGTAAACAAAACATGCATTGCATATTTTCTATAATACTATAATTTTGCACAATTAAATTAATACGATGCGAATAAGTATATTCTTAAAATTCACATTTTCTCGTTATATCTAGCTAAGGTTATGTGTATTTTTTCTTTTAGATGAGTATTTGAGGGAAGATGCGATTTAAATTCACCTCATAGCAAGGCAACAACAAAACCACACGTACATATCAGTAAGCAGTATTATGATCAATAGTGGCATACTAATGAATTAAGAAACCTTCAATTTTAGTCTTCGAGTGATATAATGGGTGAACGCTTTCGGCTCGTACAATTATTTGTGGTATTATTATCAATATGTTGTGTCTCACGTCAGGATCAAAGTTGTTCAGGATTTTCTAGTACTGGATGTAAGTTGATTCCAAATTTATTTAAAATTTTATTGAACATTAATATATTTATAGATACCTCTCCTGTCGGCGATATCTTAATTGAGTATAATACATCAACACCCCTAAGAATAACTTGTGTTATAAAAAACAAACGGATGATCAAGGAGAACCCTAGCATCAGTTCGAAATTGTTTTTTAAGAAGGACGGTATTGTCGTAGGCTCTGATAAGGTAATAACAATAAAATCTATCGATACTATTCTTCATGCTTTCCAACATTTCTAGATAACAATTCTGAACGAAACAAGCATTATATTGATTGACGAGCAGGCAGATCTTGAAGCGAAAAGTAGCTTTTACACATGCATGTTTAAGGACACTGTGATTTGTTTAAACAACGTTTGCATCGGAAGTAAGCATAATGTTGAAGTGTCAGGTTTTATGTTAATTTTCGTGGAATTCTAGCTAAACCGCAGCCAATAACCGATTTTAAATGTCTCGGATATAATTATGATAATCTGACGTGTTCGTGGACGCCTCCGGAGAACTGCGTATTAACTAATTATTCATTATCGTATTCGTTTCCTAGCACAAGACCAGGAAAGTGAGTAAATACACATATATGTGCATACATATATACATACATATATTTGGTGGAGCAGATATAACTGGTTTTATTTTTAGACGAATTCATAATTGCAATATTATAAAGGATGAGAAACCGGGCAAATTGAAATGCTTCTGGGATTTGGTTACGGAACCACATTATAGGCAGACCCAAGATGTCTACAATTTCTTTTTAACATCTGTGAATAAATTTGGAACGGAGGAGCAAGTATTCGTTTTCGATCATATGAAAAATAGTACGTATATTATTATCTTCGATATCATGGGAGAAAATGTCACATCTGTATTATTTTAGTACTGTCCGGGCCGCCCGAGAATTTAACATGTCTGAATTCGACGGTGTCGTCATTATTGTTATTTTGGAAAATTCCTCATAGAATAGTGCCTATCTCTTCGGGGCTGCAACATCGCGTCCTATACGAATGCGCTTTCGGGCCGAAAATTTGGCAGGTATTTGACTTAATAATATTAATTATGTATGTATGTATGAGCTGAAAATGTAACGACGCGTTTATTTTGCTGTAGCATGGAGGTTTAATAGAAACTAAAACCGGTGTAGAACGCGTCACTTACAATCTGACGGGCTTAAAGCACGCACATGATGTTTGCGATATAAGGGTAGCTATACGTGTGAAAGGTGCACAATCCGAAGACATGTGGTCGGCAAATTCGTCACTAACTGTTTACACGAGTAGCGCGAGTAAGTGATCTCTTCAATTTCTATTTCAATTTTATATAATATATAATAATTCTAGAACCCGGAGCACCACCTAAGACAAATGTAGGCAGTTTTCAAACTGATATCACTTCTGGTTATAGAAATATCTACGTGTATTGGCAGAAGATTCGTATTGAGATTAGAAACGGTGAAAATCTCCAATATGTCGTCAATACTACTATTACTAATACTACTACAACCACAATGAGTAGTAGCGTTACGACAAGTTCTTACGTTAAATTTCAAAACATGTCGTTAGATACCGCATATACATTCATCATAAGTTCGAAGAATTCCGAAGGATACTCCGAAGAATCGACAGTATTAAACGTACCTGCTAATAACAGATGTACGTACGATCATTTTATTATTATTATGCCGTATTTTCGTCACGCATTGACCATATAATAATTTGCAGTAATCGGCGAACCGACGTCCTTTACGAAAACCGCTTACGGATACGGGCTTTATAAATTATCCTGGGACAAACCAAAAATAGGCGCCGAATATATAGAAAACTACACGATATTCTGGTGTAATTCGGTGAAAGACAGGCCCGATCAATGTGCTGTAATGAAAAACGTTGTCGGATACGATATGGAATATATTAATGATGTGTAATTTGTTTTAGGGATTCTTGAATTGGACGGAAGTACCGGCGAACACGACAGAATATAACATAACAGTATCCGAGGAGAACACCACCCAGTTCGCTATATCCGCGAATAACGGCACGTCAAGCAGCGGTATGGTTTGGACCTCCTGTACGTTGCTTCACAATCAGGCTTTGACAAAAATTAAGGAAGTATGGATTGCCGGCGTCGATTCTACATCCATAGAGGTCAAATGGAAATTAGACTGCGCAGATCGCAGCGACAGGGTCGCCGGCTACGTCATATATTATTGTCAATTGACCAAGGAGTTGGCGTGTCAAGAGCAGAAAAATTTCACCATTAGCGATGGCAGAGCTGAGTCCGGTAAAGTGGACGGACTATCTCCTTATAAAAGCTACAGGTTATCTGTGTCGGCGTTGAGCGCACAAGGAGCACAGAGTCCCGAAAGCGATACGCTTAGAGCAACAACGCAAGAAGCCCGTAAGTATCCCTACCTATTCTGCGCTAATTCGCATAACGAATTCGTCGTATTTACGTACAGCGCCCGACGAACCCTACGATTTGCGTGCGACGAACGTTACGAATTCCACTATTACGATCGCGTGGAAGCCTCCGATCAACTGTAACGGCCACTTGAGCAAGTACGAGATATTCATAAATGACACAATAAGAAATACGCCAGGAATTGAGACGACGTTCACTCTAGACTATTTACCGGAGAATACCACGTACGAGATTAGCGTCAGAGCCTGTACTCAATTCTGCTCTAATAAATCCAATTCGATCCTGGCCAAGACCAAAATTGGACGTAAGTTTTCAATTTTAATTTATTGAATAATAATAATAAACTATTTAAACGCATTATGCAATAGATCCCGGACGAGTAATTAACGCTTGGTCAACTCGGGAGAATAACACGTTGACCCTGCACTGGGCGAATCCGGACGAAAAGAAGAAACATCATCTGTACGAAGTTCGCTTGCAATATATCGAGAATGACAGGAACGTTAGCGTACCAACGGTCAACGTCACAGGTAAATCCATATAGACATATTATGTGTGCTTCGAACGAAACGTTCTCTCCTACGTAATAATGTACGCTTTCAGGTAACAACTACAGATTGATGAATTGCGACCAAGATCCTAAAAAATACTACGTGTCAATTAGGGCCGTCAACAATAAAACTAATCAGGCAGGTTCCTGGTCCGAACAATTTCCGGCCTCCTGTGACGAAATGCAACACGATCCTCTAATTATAATAGTCGTTATTATTATCGCGTCTCTACTAGCTTTGATCTCGTTAATGTTTCTCGCAAAAAGGTTGGTTCACTTTCTCCTCTCTTGTCCTCTCGTCCCGTTGAACCTACTACTACAACTTCTCTCTGATTGCAGGGTGTACATATACTTCGATAATATGAAGACAATAGACGTTAAAATGCCGCCGGGATTAGATCCTCAGATCGACACGAATTGGACCCAACCGAAATCAAATCTAAATCTGAGCGATCACGAACACCTTCTTCGTAAGAATTTTATCAACTGCGGAGATTCTAGCGGATGCAGTTCGGGACAGGAGAGCGTCAACTCCGATTCCGGTTCGAGCATAACCACGAATTCGGATTCGGGAACCGAACAACCTAAAACGTCTTCGGCCGACGAGCCCAAAGAACTCTTGATGAACATCGATTCCCTGAAAAACGGTACACCGCCTTACGTCCAATTTCCATGGAATAGTGCCTCCGGTGACAATCACGGGTACAGCGTGTACGGCGTTACCGATACGGACACGTCGGAAATTGAATTGACGGACGTACAAACTGCTGACGATTCGACGACGTATATAAGTTGCGATCAAATTTTAAACACGGAACACACAACCAGTAGTAATAATAATAATAACAACAACAACAACAATAATAATAGCTCGTATGTACCGTTGAGTACTTCGCAAGATAAGAATCCTCCTTACGTGATGGCAGCGAATAAAAACATGGTATTATCTAATTTATTCGGGCACGTACCGAATGCAGTGGAAGCTCCCGTGGAAAAGGGCTACGTACAGGTAGCAGACGTTCGTACAGTGTTAGAGAGTAACCACAACGATGATATCGACGAATGCTCTCCAGTAACCAGTGATGATTAATTAAATTATTTGGATTTAAGGATTTAAATATGTATGTTTAAGAATGCTAACAAGCAGGACTGGTTTGTTAGTGTACGAGAACCCCCGACTGATGAATACTAGTTATTAATTAATTAACAGAAATATTTTCGATTAAATATGTAGCATACATATTCATATCATTGCTGCGTACATTTTAAATACATACATGGTTGATACGTAAATTCCATTTCGTTTGCATTTGTCGTAATTCTAGGGCATATTAAAGGTAATACTCATATCGTAATCGTGCGTCGACGGTGTTGCGTTTCGATTTGCGATTATTTTATTTTATTTTTTTTTGTAATAATTCTTTCTAATTTTTCTCTGTGATGAATGTGGAAATGAAACTATATAAACTTAAAAGCGAAATTAGTATAAACACAATGAATCTTATTTTTATTTGTACATACATATCACATTTATTATTATTATTATATTTTATATGATATTTTATACTAAGAACAACAACAAGTTTTTACAGAGCCGTGCCTTACAATTTGAGCAAACCGAAAGAATCCTGAATTTGCCATTACCTTCAAATCTTCTATATTGGATCTTGCCAAATGTTCTTTGTTATTATATGCTTTAAGTAGTCTATAAATTTACTTTATACAGGTAGCGACACTGTAACGAGTACGTAATTATATAATTGAAAGCACGCCTTTATAATGTAAATCGAATGAATTGTTTCTATGCAACGTACATACATATATCTACTTGTTAGGTGATCATGTTGTAATTACATTAATTCTAAATATGTAAATGCTAATCTATTAATTGTATTCGGATATATTATGTATCGATTAAAAGTATGAGCTTTCTACCGTTATTTTATTTATATATAGCTAAGCTACACTCATTAATGTAACGACTTTTGAAAGAACCGCCATGAAAATCCAATTTGTACAATCGTATTACAATAGATGGCAGCAGAAGGACGAACACTTCGAAAACTTGTGAAAGTACTTATTTCAAAAAATTTTCAGGTTCACAAATATGTACGCAATGAAACCGAATTTTAAAATCCTTTTTATATAATTCGCCGAAACTATAAATATGAAGAATAAAGTATAAATACCAGTTACAGTGTCATTGGATCATATCAGCTGATATGTATGTATACTGTTGACAGCTACAATTGTCAATATTTGTGTTTTGGTCAGTATTTGCATCTGGTTGCTTGTCTTTTATGTATGGACGTAATCGGACGTATTTTCCAAATGTTAGTTAATTTAGTCCATTCCCTGGTGTCCTATTAATTCTATACAATCCTTAACCGTAAGGTAAGAATTTTAACACCGTCCAACTTAATTAATTGCATGTGGCTGATTTACTTTGCAAATGAGTGATTCGTAGGGGGACGGTGAGCATCCACCGTTCCTTGAGTGCCTAGAAGATGAAATCGAACTGGAAAATATCAATCACAGTACATATTCCACAAATCAAATGGAACGAATAAATGGAATTACATGTTAAAGCAACAACTGAGGATAAAAGTATATGCGATGAGTAAACAACTTTAAGGGATGTCATTATACATTATACCACTGGCTACCCTGTCCTGTGCCAGCGCTGTACTGAAATATTGTAAATAGTACCGCTTTTGCATGAAGCATGTTCGTTACAGTTTTAATATTTAAAATGAAGAAGTTCAAGAAATAATTTCACATTAGATATAAAATTTATTCTTTTTTAGACGAATTTCACCGCCAAGTATCCACGGAATCGCGAATGGTTTCTCTGTGTTTCCGTTACAATATCGTACAATATTAATATCCTAAATAAGTTCAGCACTGAAGCAAAGTAAATATGGAAGAACACGGAGAAGATAGCCAGGATGACAATTCGTATGAATCTGGTGATGGAGATGATAAACCGCAAAATAGGACGAAGCAAAAGAAGAAAGAACATCACAGCCAGGGCCGAAGACCGAGTAAAAATTTACAGCAGAATCACGAACTTTGCGGGGAGAGTTCTCAAAGTCCCGGCTTCAACTGGCAGGCTAATTTCTCAACGATGGCATCCAGGTTACGTTTTCTTCTATTCAATCCGTTAATGTCGGATGTGACGTTCATTGTAGGTGTACAGAAAGAAAGGATACCCGCTCACAAGTTTATATTGTCTATCAGCAGCTCAGTTTTTGAAGCGATGTTTTACAGTTTATTGGCGAATCGTTCCAAAGAGATCGAATTGCCCGACGTAGAACCCGTAGCTTTTAAGAATCTGTTACGTTTCATATATTTAGATCAAGCATCGGTCGGGCCGGAAAACGTCATGACGACGTTGTACACAGCGAAGAAATACTCGATACCGAATTTAGAGAAACATTGCGTAGAATTTTTGGAATGTAATCTCTGCGGTGACAATGCATTTCTATTACTGTCTCAGGCTAGACTGTTCGATGAATCTAAATTGATATTAAATTGCCTGGATGTGATCGATAAAAAGACACAGGATTCCCTCAATTCCGACGGCTTCTTGGAGATAGATTACGATACTTTGCAATACGTTCTGAAACGCGATACTTTAAGGATAAGGGAGGTACGATTATACGAGGCGGTAATCAAGTGGGCCGACGCCGAATGCGCTCGCAGAAGTCTAGATGTGGACGTCGATAATCGCAGACAAGTATTAAAAAATACGATCAATTTGATACGGTATCCTTTAATGAGCATCGAGGAATTTGCCGCCGGACCAGCTCAAAGCGGACTGCTGTCCGATTCGCAAGTTGTTAGATTATTCCTGTATTATACGTTAAATCCGAAGCCGAATACAGAATTCTCGGATACGCCGAGATGCTGCATGACCGGACGCGAGTGTATCATAAGTAGATTTCTCGAGGTGGATACTAGGTGGGGCTACAACGGAACGAGCGATAGAATACGTTTTCAAGTTGATCGGGGAATATTCCTAGCCGGATTAGGATTGTACGGCTCCATTCACGGATCTCAAGAATACGACGTTAGTATACAGATAGTGCATACACATTCGACGAACGTAGTCGGCTTCAACAAGACTAAATTTAGCTGTGATGGTTCGAATCAACCGTTTAGGGTGATGTTTAAGGAACCCGTCGAGATTATACCTAATACCAGTTACATAGCGATAGCAACGTTAAAAGTACTCGCTCCACTTTGTAACGATCCTTTGCATCGTATCTACAATAGGTTTTGTTTTAGGGAAACGACTCGTTTTATGGGACAAAAGGTCTGAAGAAGATATGCTTACAATGTAGTAAAGGTGAACGTGTCACTTTTCAATTTTCGTACGCTTCCGGGAATAACAACGGCACCTCCGTAGAAGACGGACAAATTCCAGAGTTTATATTTTATATATAACCATATGATGTGTGATTATATATATGTATGTAAGGGACCAATTAGTGGTTTGATATTTTTCAAATGTTATCGATCGATCGAACACCGTTTGAGAAATATATGTCTATGTATTTTCATATGTAACACGTGTGTGTGTGTATATATATATATCTATTGTCTATTACGTAATAATCGCCTGTATTAACTACTATAGTAATTAAACTTATTTATTCAGGACATACGTCTCTTCTTTATATGTGTTATTAAGTTAAAGAGTCTCAAGTTTCTAAAAGTTTTATTTATAATGTACAATTGCTGAAAATGACGGCACAACTTCAATAAACATGCAACAAATTTAATAGCACAATTACATATGCGCACGCAGCAGAAATAAAAAATGTGCTTTCCAAACACGATCTTCTCTCAAGATTGAAGGTGCGCTCTGCTTGTTCCTGTTTTAGCTTAACCGATTTATTTAAAATTTTCATTGCGTTGTACATCAGTTTGCTTATTAAACTTTTCAATCACAACATACCAAGAGGAAACATGCATACTTGTTTAGCTTTTTCTTCGACACTAACTATACAACGAATTGAATTAGTTAAACAAAAATGTAAATAAAATATTACAGTTATGTGTGAGAAAGCAATTGTTTTATTAAAACTTTTCTTTTTAAACCATCGAATACATTAAAATGATATATCCAATTATTCGAAAAAAATTTAAACACTATGTCGCCAGCTGTTACGATCAACAATTTCAAGAATCATTCGCGCACATTCTGCTAGAAATCAAAAAATAATGAACAGGATAGAATTCGGATTGAACCCGTCGTTATTGGATAAATTTTATCATTTTATGATAGAATTTAGATTCTACAAAGCTGTCGATTTTAACAACATGTAACATGTGCGTATACTACAGTGATCGTATATTCTACAGAGAACATTTAATTTATATTTTTACACAACGTTTTAGTGTGTACAGATTGTTAATTCTTTCACATAATTCATTCATTATTATAGTACGTACTAACATGTAACGAAACAAAAGAAACGTATGTATGATCACTGCAATATACTCTTATTAGATATTTAGTGAAAAGAAATTAACAAACTGTACATGTATATATATATATTTTTTTGTATACTGCAATAACAATGTTACCATCAGAATAACACAGTATAAATACAAAAAAACAAGTACACAATTGTGGCTAAAGAAGTGCCGCCGTTAATGTTACGCGCAAATTTGTTCATTTCCTTTTTTTCGTTGTAAAAGATGTGCTGTGCTTGCTTTAGACCGCCATCGTGTACTTCGTCTACTTCATACACTTTACTTTGCAAATCAATCAAACTTAAACATCTAAACAATGTGAACCTTCAACTTAATAAACTCGAAACGAGGAAAATTAATCAATAATTTGACTTTGTTATTAGGGTATATACAATATATATATATATATGTCTATATATATAAAAACTAAATATATGTACAAAAAAGATCTAAAAACAAGATACAGATATAAATGGTGGCTTTGATTTTATTTCGTAGTTCCAAAATTAATAAGATTGGTAAAAGAATTTCTTAAACTGTAATCACGATCAAGTAAGAAAGGAAAAATGATTTCTTTGTATAAAGAGTAAAATAAATTGTCGCCTCTAAAATGAATAGAACATTCACGATAAACAAAACAATAGTTTTGAATTTTATTTAAAAATAATTAATTATTTATTTAGGTACTCTCAAGATGCCTTTGGCACGGAACATTTATTTGCAGCAATAACGAAATTCCAATTTTTTACAAAAACAAAAAAAATAGTAATAATAATAATTCGTTCTCTAGAAATGTAGAAATTTAGCGACGGGAGAACGGCCGGTGTACTTTTAGGCAACAGAACAAAATAATTAATAGTGAAAGTAATAATAATAATAATAAATGGCACATACCGCAATCGCATTCGCTTATCAATTAATTCGCAACAAATATGCACCTATTGAAAAGAGAAATTATGCTACAAGTACATTTATCATAGTTATTTACAGAGAACTTAAGATATAGAAAACGTTGGGTTTGGGTTGGTTCCTCTAAGTTCCTCCCATTTGTCGGCCATCTCGCTTTCGGTCGCCTCGCAAGTTTTAAATGGAACTTTTTAACAATTGACATGACTAGTCTACCACGTAATTTCTCTTTTCGAACTATATCGTATTAATTTTGACATTGATGAATAGGAATACCGGAAAACCGTATCTTACACCGCGTTATCGCTAGTACCCTCTCATAGCGTAAAATAAATCGCACATACATTTAATATAAAAATGAATGGAAACAAAAAAAAATAATAAAATAAAAATAAAATAAGAGATAGTAATAATAAAATAAAATAAAATGAAATGAAATAAAATCGAGAATTAAAATTCACAATTTAGAATCTACTTATATCATGATCAGACACTCACAGTACATTTATTACAATATATTTAATTAATAAGTTTATAAAAACTAAATTCTCAACGTTTCTTCTATGAGAAATAGTGTTGTACCTCGTCTAATATGTTCCTGGTGAAGAGACGTTGATTCCCATGTCACTTCGATAACCAATTTAATTACATATCTTATTCAATATACAAAGATGCTCTATAAAAAATTCTCATCTCAGTGTACTAGACGCAGCAGCCGGAACAGAACGAAACGGAACGGAAGAAAACGGCACGATACGATACTATACGGTACGGCACGATACGATACGGTACGGTTCGGGCACGTATTAATCTCGAGAAATTCCCCATAAAACATCTAGTATATTCCCGTTCGTATGTATATGTGTACATATATATATTTTTATATATATAAGTATATACAAACTGTTATTTAATTTGTATAAGTGTTCACTCTAGTAACTGTTGTTGTTATACTAATCGACGGTTTCGTCCTCCTAATTTCCATCCATTTTCTCCGATTTATCTCGTCTGCCCTTGAAACTGCGTTCATTTCATTACATAATCTACTGGTCACTAATGATAGTCTCTTCCGTTTTAACTTCACTCCCTATACTAGCCATTGCTTTGGTCAATACTGTTGCATCTTTCAACGAAAGTACTTGGAGAACTTGGGGTGCGTCATTGCCCGAACTTTGTATCATCATGGAATGTGTCGTTAAACTACCTGGCGTAACAGTTAAGGTCTCCATGTTTTCACCACTACTAGGTTCGACTTTCGGTACTTGTACTACTGGTGTCACACAAACAGTGCCGTCACTATTCGTATGTAAGTGTTGGATGTTTGCCACCATCGTCTGGTACATAGAGGCTGACACGGGAACTGTTATTACTCCACTTACTGCAACAACAATCCATAATTTGAGCTCGTTTCGAAATTAACAAGAAAATACGAACCATGGCCGTCTTCTCCAGTAAGTATAATTTGTCCCTCTGTGTTGAGTGTAGCTTCGGCGACCGTATTTAAATCAACAACTTCACCTTGCGCCCCCCCTTCGCTGATGGTCTGTATGGTATGAACCGGCGTACCGTCGCCTTGCGACGACTGTAACGTTGCCATACCTTGAACGTGTGCCGTCGTACCATCTGGCAGCGTTATTATCGGATTGTTCGGATCCACTTGAACGATACTAACCGATCCGTCCGGATTGGTGATTGTATGAAGAACAGTCGGTGCGTACTGCGTCGTTATCTGAAATCAAATGAACAAGACGATAGATTTAGAGTGCCGTTCACATCGCGAATCTCTCACTATTCCGTCTCATCATCATCATCATCATATCTACCAGGTAACAACTCAAAAGAAACAAAACCAAGCTAATAATAATAATCATAATAACACACCGAAAAAGAAAAACAATTAATATTCAAAATGATAATACCAATTTGTCGTAGAAATCATAATCTTACACGTAAATACATGCGTTCCTTATGCCGACGAGCAAAATCCAGTTTCGCGCACCAGATTTTACTCCTCGTCATGTAAGAATACTAACAATAATAATAAAAATGGAAAAAATTCATCAAATCTTATCTACCAAAATCAGTGTATAGATCTGCTATTATCGGTATATATATATAGATCTAACTGATGCAACGTAGATGATGGATCTCTACAACTATCGCGCATGCCTACGTACAATTTACTTAACAATTCATTATCGTTAAAACAGCTATAGCTTTCATAATCATCATCATCGAACTAAATACATAAATAAAAACGCAGACAAGTATGGTATGCGATAGGAAACATGACAACATCGATATTATTTGAGTAACTACGAACATCGACGTCTGAATTATAGCCCGCAGGATCTAGGCAGACCTGGGCCGACGAGCCCGAGATGACGTCGGGCGAAGTGGCTATTATCTGCGGCGAACCATTAGCTTGGATCTGTATCTTATGAGTTGGAACCATGTTTGACGAGTGCATCTTTAATACACCGACAGAACTACTGACATTTGCGCTCGCCGTCGCAGCAGCGTTCGCTTTCTCGTCCTCCTCGGTGAATGCCGGCAACAGATCCTCCCTGCCGTGGTACTTGTAGCAATTGATGACGATTTGTCGCAGGGCGTGCGTCCAAGATATCTACAAAAGAAGAACAGACGGGCCAATTATGCGGCCGTTGATCAACGGATGACAAGCGTACGGTACGAACCTTCTGTTTCTCGTCTTCGCTCCTCGCGTCCATTCTAACGTTGGCCCAAGGTAACTCCTTCGGCCACCAAGGCGGTCTAGTGGAATCGCGACCCCATCCCGGTTTGCCCCTACCAGTAGAATATTTCAGCATCAGCGGTATGAACGCCCTCAATTGAGCTTGCGTCATTTTCTCTACCGGCGTCGGTATCCCGTCTATAATCAACGGCGGCAGTTCGAAGAGGGTCGGGTCGTCCTGAACGGGAGGTGGGGCTTGATGCGCCAGAGCGTTCTCCAGCTCTTCCATGATCATTGATCTCAGATTCTTAATCACGTCCTCGAGAGGCTTAGCCCCGAACACTTTGTAACTGGTATTCGGCTTTCCGGGCGTCGCGACCAACACGACGGCTTGTTGTCCGACCCTTGTGGCGAACTCGTCTATCGTTTGCCTCAATTTACGCAATAATCGATTCTGTTGCCGTTTCCTTATAGATGGATTTGTTTCGAACGAATGAGGTCTCTTTCGCTTCTTGGCCGATACTATGGCGGCGGCTGCTGCTACCCCTACGGGACCGGCTGCCGCAAGCTGGGCCGTTACCTCGTCGCCCATCGCGGCCGTCATCAGGTCAGCCCCTTCATCGTAGGAACTCGGCGATGAAGGACAGTTATCGTCATCATCATCCGAGGCACCCGACAGACCTCCTGGTGAACCCACAACCATGGCTATTTGATCACTAGACTGGCTGCCGTTAGAAGTGTTCATTATAATCCTTCACACCCTCGAAGGATGCAGGCTCACCTTTTCCTGCGGAGCACAAGAACAGAAAATAATATCAACACTTTGCACTTTGTCCCACAAATTACAATTACAAGCTTACGTATTACAAACAACATTGCATGTGTCAATTAAGATCCGATATTGGTTGCGTTCCAATTCGATACTGCTGTTTTTACCCGTCTGTCTGTGTGTTTCGTGTGAAAACCGAGCATTACATTCTGAATGAGCTGCTAATATTAGACAGATATCAATCGATACAAACATTTATAAGAATATAATGTGTAATGTGTGGTATATGATTGTGTGTGTGTGCGTGCGTGTAGTGTAACTAGATGCATGCAATGAATTTTTGTGTTGTACCATAAAATCAATAATTGATGTTAGATCCCCTTGCCCCCTTGACAACCCCTTAATTGATCATGT
Source organism: Popillia japonica (assembly GCA_004785975.1). Classification (NCBI taxonomy): domain Eukaryota; kingdom Metazoa; phylum Arthropoda; class Insecta; order Coleoptera; family Scarabaeidae; genus Popillia; species Popillia japonica. The sequence goes on along the minus strand of SMLS01038606.1, from coordinate 12,418 downwards.
TACCCATCAGATTGTGTTTATGCAAGCGATTTGCAGATAAACCTATGTGTAATATAAATATTGACGACGATGATGTGTTATTAGATGTGATTGTGATGGAGAGAATAAAATGCGGTGGCGACCGACACGGGATAGTGGTAGACGACGGTATCCACTGTAGTAACATGGCTTCCAAATTTAGATAACATTATTCCGAACATCTCGCACCGGAGGCTTATACAATGCATGTAACACATGTGTACAAGTAGAATAACAAAAAAAATAACAGAATCAAGCAGTTTTGAGCGAATCGCGCGTCCACCGAGAGCTGAGCAGGCCCAGTTAAAATTATTAGTACGGCTGCGTACGCACCTGCGTGTATGTTGCACATTTAACACAAAAACATGTATGGCGCCATAGCTACCGTTTATTTCGAATATAAAGTGCACTTTGCGTAAATCTCGCGTTCCAAACAGCACATTTTCACTAATAGATGTGGGCTTATTCCATCAGGAAACTTTTATACGTCACATTACTAAATATCGATCGCACCACTCGTCGTTGGTAATGTCGGACATTAATTTCTGCTCAGCCATATTATACGAGTTTGCGCATTAATGTGCTGACAAATGACCAAGTTGACATACCTGAATCATAAATTTATCTCTACATAAAAATTACCACCGAAGATTTGCCTTTTTTATAGTTCTTTATATTCTATAATTTCGCACAATCTTCCCCAAACCAGCTTCTGTACGCTATACGTACTCTGTAAAATAAAGGGAAGATTGATGGTTGTCATACTCAGCGCGCTCTGTAATACGATAGATTAGATCGTAGCAATTCAATAACGTAACCGAAAACGATACTATTGTCGTGATATTTTAATAACTTTGAAATGTTCTCGTATTCCGACAATTCGTGCACATCATATATTTGGGATGTTTATTTTAAATACGCACATTTAGGGCGAAAATATTCAATCCATGGATCAATAGCGCTCGCCTATTCTATCATAGATGGCGGCACATCGAAGAGGGAAACCGCTGACGGTACTACCAATCTCTCTTATATAATTCAATTTAAATTTATTTGCGTAATATACAAACGTAATCGCAATATATAAACTATTAGTTACAGATTAAATTTTTTATCGATAACACTTATTAAATCTAATACACTAAATGAGCACGACTTGTTATACCTCTTGCAATTTTTCTTCAATCGCCCGTACTTTTCGGCCTTCTCGTATTCGCTTAAACCTTCAGACTTAGATGTTGACGGACTAAAATAAATACATTCAATATTAGATAAAAATCTTTCCTATTTAATCATTTACTTACGTTAATACTACGTGAACGATATCACCTAACACGTCCGTATGTTGTAAACTGTATTCTGTTGCTTCGCAAATCGCCCTTAAAAGGCATGGTTTACCAGCAAATCCGTGTCTATAATTTAAAATCGATCCGTTAATAGTCAGTTGACACAAATAAGGTAATTGTAATTACGAATCCATTTTAAATTCTATAGCGTCATAAATTTCCTTCCTAGCAATATCCATAGCTCTTGAAACTACTGGAGGGTATTGAAAGGTGGTTTGATTCTCTGGAAGATTGTAATTGGCTTCGAAATTATACGATACGAATACTTCAGGTTCTGGGATTTCCAAAGGCATAGCTACAGCTAAAAATAGCTTTAATATTTCCAAATTATTTAGCTGAATTAAGAATCAAATACACATAGATGTATATGATGTATACGTACTCCCATGAACGGTCCACCATACGGAAATTGTATTTTGTTTAAAATTTGTATAGCGGTTTGGGAATTTGTTAGACTAATTACAATTAACGTAATAATTAAAATAGATAATCTAAAATGACATACTAAAAATTACATCTTTCAATAATTCCGCGTATAGGACCTACCTCTTATGCATTTTAACGTAACACACAGTTCTCTTTGTGAACATATAATAGACATAAAAGATGAATAGACCTTTCAATCGTCGTTTATCGCGTCTTGTTTGGATTGTGATAATTGTAATAATTTCTAACGGATTCATAGGAGCGAATGGTTAGTTAACACTTTTTTCTCTTCGTGTCATTTATGACATAGTAAACTAAAGATAGAAAAGTCGTTTTTACGATCGTTAACTAACGGATTAATGTTTTGGTTTTTGGTTTTCATTTAATTGCAGTCATTTGTACATTTTCTTTTAGATGCCTCTGTTACTACGTATTATATTAGGAAGTCGTTGTTGCTCAGTGCGACCAACATTGAAACATGAACGTTGATTCAATGTAAATATTTGTCAGATTTTAGATGTCGGATGTAACGTAAATTGTGTTGCTTATAGGTGTTTTCATTTTGGTGTTATTGTTTTTTTTAGATATGACAACTCATCGGTACAATTTTATTAATCTGTACGATTAGATTAAGTTAAAACGTTGTGTCCGTAAGGCATGTTTTGTCGTGTTTCGATATTTTAAAACAGCTGGATAAAAAAGAACTGTGTAAGTATGTTTGACTTATGTAAAATTCTTACAGGAATTTGTAAAATTATCTTATTCCAGCTTGAAGATGGCAAATTACTTTGAAGTATTTGATGTATCGAACATAAGCGATACTTGTATGTCAGTAGTCCACAGGAACATGTTGGACCTCGGAAACTACTATGAGGGGATACCGGAAACGTTATTGCTGAATTTGATTTGTTGGCTGTTTTTACTGTTGTTATTTGCAATACTACGAAACCGCGCCTGGGATTACGGGCGGCTGGCATTAGTGCAGAGCGAGAAATGGACGCAATTATTTTATAAGACGGAAAGTGAAAGTAACGAACCGAGCGATAATATCCTAACAACAGACGCCGGATGCTCTTGGTTTCCGAGCATATTTAAGATATCCAAACAGAAAATATTTGCGAGATGTGGTCCGGAAGCTGTTCATTATTTGTCGTTTCAACAACATCTGTTGCTGTTGATGGGCGTCATCACAATAATATGTATCGCTGTCATTCTACCTGTTAATTTTCAAGGATCACTACAAGGTAACGTTACTACTTTCGGCCATACAACTATCAGTAATTTAGAAGCGACGTCCAATTGGCTTTGGATTCATGTGATCACTTCATTTCTATTTGTTCCTCTAACCGTATTCATCATGCGGCGTTGTTCAAGTCATATGCCAACTGCAACATTAGTATCGTCTAGGACGGTAATGATTACAAATATATCACATCAGCATCGCAGCGAGGAAGACATAAGAAATTATCTGGGCGTCTGTTACCCTAATATCGAAATTAAAGAGTTGCAATTGGCGTACAGGATCAAGCGGTTGATGCTCGTGGAGGAGCAACGTATCGCCGCTCAAGAAGCGCTCTGTTATTGCGTCGCAAACAAAATTCAAAACATACAAGTTCAAAAGCACGGGTGCGTTATGTGTTGTCGATGTAAATTAGAAGATGCCGATAAATATTATAATCATATCGAAACTGAATTAAGTGGCGTCGTTGTAAACGAACGCGCCAAGGCATTGGAAAGTCCTCTGGGTATATGTTTCGTTACCGTCGGTAGCGAGGACCAAGCTAAATATATCGCCGATAAATTCATGCCGGGATCCATTAGATCGTGGAATATCGTCAAGGCACCGTCACCTTTCGATATCAATTGGGAGAATTTGGAGGTATCGACGCGACACTGGTACTCTAAGGCGATAATTATCAACGTGATTCTATTTGTTTTCTTCTTTTTCCTAACAACGCCCGCTATCGTCGTCAACACCCTCAATATATATACAGCAGCGCAGAAAGATATCATCAGGAATATAAGCCCCGTCTTCTCGGAATTCCTACCAACCTTACTACTGTTGACGATGTCCGGTCTGATGCCGGTTATAGTCGCGTATTCCGATCAATGGATGTCCCATTGGACGAAGTCTAAGCAAAATCTCGCCATAATGACAAAAACATTCTTCTTCCTACTATTCATGGTGCTGATATTGCCGTCTTTGGGCCTGACAAGCGCTCAAGCGTTCGTAGAATGGTCTTTACAACCTAAAAATAAAACTATGCGCTGGGAATGCATATTCTTAGCGGATAAAGGTGCCTTTTTCGTAAACTACGTCATAACGTCGGCCTTGATCGGAACGGCACTGGAGCTCTTGAGATTTCCCGAGTTGGCCATGTACGTCTGGCGTCTGCTCTGGATGAAATCTAGAGCCGAGACGGTTACTATTCGCAAACAGATCTTGTCGACGTTCCCCTTCGGCATTCATTATTCGTGGAGTTTGCTCATTTACACGGTAACCACCGTATATAGCGTTATCTGCCCGTTAATAACGCCTTTCGGCTTATTATATCTATGTCTTAAACATTTGGTCGATAAACACAACATTTACTACGTTTATCAGCCCATCACGTTATCGGAAGAAGGCCAGCAGATCCACAGTACAGCGGTCAGATTCGTTAGAATCGCCGTTATCTTACTGCAGGTTGCTATGGCAGCCTTTGCAACCCTCAGAAGCGGTCTTTCGTTAATGGCTATCACGACAATCATAGGCTTCTTCGGCACGCTAGGGCTGTTCTTCATGCTCGGGCCTTTCCCATCTTGTCGCCCAAAACCCAAAAACATCACCGGTGTTACGATCGAAGAGGAGAAATACGTGGCACCAGTTTTAATTACTTCGAGAGACGTTAAACCGTCCATATCGATAATAGGCAGCCAAAACGGATACGGTTCGTCAGACGTATCGGATGAGATTATTATTTCAAGACCTGGATCAAGTATGGCATAACAATAAGATATAATTATATTTAGATTTATATATTATACTTTTGCTACAGTTAGGCTGTGAATGAACTGTATTCCTGTATACACTATGATATCCTGAAGCTTTAAAACTAAGACCTTATTTTTTACTTACTTGATAGTATGTCATCTGTACGATTTTCCGGTTTCGTTGGTGCAAATAATATAATTGTTTGTTAATTTCTGTACGTACATATATATCTATATAGATACGTGTATGTGTGTGTGTGTGTGTAGATATATATATATATTTAAATACAAGTGCATAGATATATTTAATTTGACGTAATTTAACTAAATAAAGTATTTAATCCTGTTTTTCTTTACTAATCTTATCTTATCAAAAGGAAGTAATTATTGTGGATTCTTAATGATAAGGTATAGTCATCTTAAAGTGCGTAGTTAATTAATTGTAATTAAATAAATTTATTTTAAGAATATATAAACATTCCTAAATTATAGTATTTCCTTTGACGAATAGAATACCGTATTTATGCAACAGTTCGTACAGCTACTCTTTAGTTTTTCTATTCTCGCTTAGATGGCGCGAAAAGCTCCGTTTAAATGGGAACGTCAATTTGAATTCTTGTAGGTTGGCTGCATCTGTTTATATGAGGGTAGTAGGGTGGTAGCAGTGCGAACAATATCGTACCAGTACAATGCGACATATTGTTTTTCTAATTTTTCAGAAATGATTTTAATTAATTATGTCGAGTCCGGGCTAACGTGAAGCAAAATTTCGCAAGATGTGATATTGGCAGAAGGAACCGAGCACAATGTAAGACTACACGGAGGTATATTACACATGAAAATAGCTAAAAATAATATTGCTTTTGACAAAATGACGCTCATGTTTACATTTCGAAATTAAAAAAAAAAGAACGAGCTTGTTACTACGTTGGTATGGAGTTAGCAGATGACGATGAAAATCTCTCATCTGATGGAATCGCCAGACTTATCCCGATAGATTGTTGTTGTGATATGAAATTAATACTTCCTGTATCAGATGAATCTGAATCAGGTATGCAGTAGCCAGTTTACATAATATTTATAGATATTTTTAGTGATTACACACATGTGCATCATTTTTGAAATGTTATCTTTTCAGTCGCTCCAGCATCGGGTTGCTCGAGTAAAGTTAAAGTTGAGAACATCCTTGATAAAAGTATTAGCATCGATGCTGACAACCTGATAACCCCATTAGAACCAGTACGGTTGTCGCCTATAGTACGCCATAAGGAACCTAAACATGTATTGCAATCTGTTTTGCGAATGTCGTCCGACAACGAGACTATCTACGATAGCAACAGCCTTCTCATAAAGAAAGTTACGTTTCCTACCAGCATTGACGAACTCATCAGTTATAAAGAACCGGATTATATTTATCCCTTTGTTATATGTAAGTAACGCACAGTAAGTAAAGATTTACGATGTCGTATTGTCAATTTTCAAATTTATTTGTTTTCATTTTCCATTTTGCAGTGGAACAAGTGTCGCCTCAGGAGATAGTTGCCATTTATGAAAGTTCTTGCTTGAAGAATAACACTATTGAAGTGAAAAATATCAAAACACAATTGAGCGTAAGTTGAAATTTGTTTTTATATAACACCTTCACATGCACTCGTTTCACATCGTGGAAATTTATAATGGTAAATTTTAGGAAATCAAACGTAATAATGACAGGTCGGCTGATTTTAAATTGAATAACCTCAATATGACGTACGAAGTTTTGGAAACACTCGAAGATATTTTTAAAGTAGCAAACTTTAAGACCATATCGATTGTCGATTGTGTACTAACAGCTGGCACCATCGCAGTATTGTTCGATATGCTCGAATACTACGAGTGTATGGCACAGCTCGTGCTATCCACCGACCTCGAACAGCTGGATGCGTGGAAATTATTTTGTAATACGATCAGTAAAACTGTACATTTGGAATCGATCACGTTGAAATCGATGAACGTTAGCGATATTAATATGAAGAACTTGATGAATGCCATCAATTCAAACTGCAGTATTAAGAGTATATGTTTCGATAATTGTACATTGATTAAACTTCCGAATTTCACCTTAAGTAAGTATATGTTTTTTAACAAATAAGGTATGTTGATATTAATTTGTCGTTTGTTCCAGTTGAGTACTTAGAATCGAACTACTCGGTTAACGAACTCCGTTTACCGCACGCGGGTCTATATACGAGAGAAGCTGATATCATCGGCCGATTACTCAGAAACAATTACAACATCCAGATTTTAGACGTGAGCAATAACCTAATCGGCGATAGAGGTTTGGAACACTTGGCCAGAGGACTTTGCCAACAGAACCTGGCCAACCAAGGCATATCGGTACTAATCCTCTTCAATAATCAGATGACGGAAAAAAGCGGGAAAACCATCAACGCAATAATTACCAGCTGTAAAAATCTGCGTACTTTAAACGTAGGTTTTAATAATCTCACCGATACCGTCATTTCTGACATTTCCGACAGTCTCAAAGGGACTACGTCCCTCGAAGGACTCGGCTTACAAGCAACCGTCTTGACTTGTAAAGGAGCATCCGCATTAGCGGAAGCTATAAAGTGTAATACTTCGTTGAAGGTGAGTTTATTCTGCTGATGTGTGTATCCTGCGAATTGAATGCTTAAAATTCGTTTTTGATTTTATAGCAACTTAATCTCAAAGGGAACAAAGCGATTTACATCGAAGGATTGGAGAAGCTGAGTCAAGCGTTGATTAGTTCGAAAATCATGAAAGTCGAATTGGACGAGACGAACCGATCTTGTACGGTAAGTACTTGTAACTAACTTTCTAACTTTAATTTCCGCATACGCTACTAACAAAGTCTATTCTGTTCGATTTTATTTTGTTCTGTACTGTTGTTCCTGGTTTTGTTTTTTACGTTTTTCCGAACGTTTGTTGTGCGTTATTTAACGAATCCTGCCGCTGTGCTGTAAATATTCAGGTAGCTATTAATCCTTTTTCCATTTCTTTTTCCATTAATTACATTTATATTATACTAACTATTATTATATACCATATACGTTAGATATAGTATTATATCTACATACATAATATACATATACGTACTATTTGGCTATTTTAGGATACTGAAGGATATACGGAAGTTGTTAAGAAAATTAAAGAAATCTGCACAATTAACAAATCGCTACTGGAGCAATCTACAGAGGAGGATTTATCTCAAGAATCCTTCGCACGTTCCATATTCCGTAAAGTTTCGTTGAATTGCGAACCGTACTATAACACTTCGCAGAATTTACCCCAACCATTACCGACATCTCAGTCGCAACTATCGCCGTTGAGCAGTTGTTTTTCGACGCCTTCTAGGAGTCGCTTCTCCGTCTCTAAGGTTATCGATACCGTATCGAAACCAGTGCCGGTGGCTAATTCGCGTTTTAAAGTTGTGGCTGTGTCGAACGTCGATCTAAGAGATTACTCTGTTAGTAAGATATCGATAGTCGAAGAAGAGTTCGACGATGACGACGACGAGGATGTTGACAATAATGGACCGTTTCAAAATGTTAGAGGCAGCGTATCCTCGATCGATAGTATGGAGTCTTTAACAACATCCGCCATAGATACGATTTCCGATAGTTCTACGCCAGCTTGTGAAAGTGAATAAGGGAGTGAAAATGAAAGTCGACTTTCATAGAGTCAAATTAATATATACATACACCTACACATACATACACGTACATACATACATTTACACATACATACACGTACATACATACATACATACATTACATATATACATACCACTCTTTACCATTCTGTGATATTTGATTGTACTTATAGAGTTTCAATTTGTATGGCATTAAATTGAGAGAAAAAGATAAATCGAAACAAACTTTATTCAGTGGATTTTTAGCTGTGAGAAACATTAGGGAAATATTTGCGTATATTATATACATATGTTTAGATATCATAACGTGATTTCTTGTTTGTAAGAGAAAACGAAAACGTACCTGTAATTGTTTACTTTTTAAATAAGTTTTTTTGTTGTTTAATTGTTTAAACGATTATATATATGGACTTGTATAATATGTAAGTTCATTTAAACGGTGTAGCTAAATATTCGCCGCAGAATTGCGATTTGTTCGTTTTGTTTCTTTTCTTCCCACCGATAATTGTGTTTTGTCGAGATTGACGAAACGAAAGAATCGTCTGTGACGGGGACGTTAATTCTCAACAAGAAACGCTGATTAACACTCACGTTTTACTGAATAATTAATTTAATTTTCGCTGCCGGTAACAATTCAGCCACATCATAATTTAATACAGGGTTACTTAATTTATATTATAAAAATTAAAACGTATAAAAAGAATTTTATTTAGTAAGAGGAACTATATATACGTGTAAATATTAACGTGAATATAGAGCATGCTTCTGAAAAAATTGTATACATTATATTACCACAGTACATGTTTTCAAAGAAGCAATTCATATTTTGTACTATTTAACACAGATTTTTAATACTAAACATTGCTTAGATATAGAATAGATAAAAAAAAATTCAAACATTTTCACACTAAGTAAGCGTAGAATTTATAAGCAACTATAATGGCAGTGAATGTGTAAGCAATTTTTAATAATAATTAGAGTATAGTTAGTTCGATAATAAATAATAATTATCCACTGGGTAAGGTATTCAAAGATATGTCAATAACATCCAAAGCTGCTAGAAATAACACATTAAAACGGTTAGTTTTAATTAAAAAAGGAAGATAAATGACATTTTTACATAAAAATGTGCATACCACATGTATTGTAGTTTGTTCTTTTCTTTTGTTCTTTAGATAGATGGGTTTTATTTAGATTAATTGATTCCGTTGAGAGTACAGTACAATATAGGTTATTAAAATTGTGTGTTTTTCTTTTCGTTCTAGTTTAAATATTGTTTCGGTGGTGCATCTAGTGGTAAACTAATCGCCCACCATTTCGTACATGAATCGCGAATGTTTCGCGATCTCAATTAAAGTTTTAAACTGTAGTATTAATATTTTTGTGCTTCGCAGTTCTTCTCAGACAGTAACTGTAGCACTTTTAAACTAAAAGAGAATTGTTATAAATATTGATTTACCTAACTGCAATTTGTTATAATTTTTTTTGTTTACTAGTATATTTATAATAGAGTAATTGTTATTATTTTTCTTCACGTGTACGGAAAGAAAGACGGAGAAAATTGTAAAAAAAAAGAGGATGAATTCCTCGTGGTCGATAAACGTTTCAAAGTCTGTCCATAAAATATAGATACAAATGAGTGTTTGTTACACAATGTTTTATAGAGGATTTTTAAAATCATAATGCCAAAGTGGCATTGAAAAAATTATATACGATTATATATAATATATATAATTGTATTAATATATTTAAAAAGATTTGTCTATATTGTATGAACTTGTAATTTTAAGCGCATTTCTTGTTTTAATTAATTTATTATTTTTTTTCCTAAAAATTGAAAGAAATAAAAATATCACAAGTAAAATTGTTTGTTTTTTTTAATTATAAAATGTCGGTCGATGATATGAGAAGTTTTTCGTCGTTCGTTGGTCTTTCAATATAACATCGAATTCGTATTTAAATTAGCTGAAGGTACGCGAGACGTTGACGTGATATACGAGCCACCTACTTTGCGTTCGCCCGTACCTTGTGTTCTTTTTAATGGATTTGAATACTCTCTCGCAGATGGCGCCAAATACAACACGTGGGAAATATAATTCGATTTTATTAATGAATTGCACTTACATTAATAGTTGTAACATACATAATTTCAACAGTATCACAAATTATATAGCTGATAAATAATATTTTTCATTCTTCGTCAACTCGGGATGCCAAACATCGATAATTAGTACCAATCTGAATTCGGTACCGTTATGCCAAACTTCATGTTCGAAACTGTCGTCGAAAATAAATATTCTCCCTTCTTCCCAAGACCTATAAAAGCGGAAAACGTTAACATGTTTAGATCCCCGTTTACCCGTAGACTTCAGCTCGCCTAATTTCCTCCCCGACTCTGATGTACGTTTTCGGCGGAACTTTCAGTCCCAAATGTATCCGAAGTCTGCAATTAGTCGGTCCGCAATGAGGCCATACGTGCGTTCCCGGATGCATGACGCTGAATTTGACTTGACCGCGTCGACAAGTTTTCACGTCCGGTTCTGAGTCTATGATTTTACACGTTAGCGGGCATTTCTTGCAGTTTTCCGCGTGTTTCACCCCTCTCGCGTACAATTCGAATTGTTTCCAGTCGCCAACGTCGCGGAGATTCTCCGATTCGTCCTTGAAAAATCCCTTTTGATTCAACACCGCTAATCCCTCCTCTTTAATCTGGTGATAGTGGCGTTCCAATTGCTCGTATAATCTGTTGTATGGAGTCTCCTCTTTGGTCCACCAAGGTCTACCGGTTAATCTATCGACGTTATACAAGGATCGTTGATATTTCGAAAGAAATACATTTTTCGAGACACCATCTTCGTAAATCTTAAATGTTGGAATTAACGATATCTTATAAATAATTATTATTAATTGACTATAGTATGTATGTATGTGCTCATATGTATACTAATACCTGCATGGCTTCGTTGTTCTTTCCTAATCTGGCGAGCGCGTCGCCTAAATGGAAATAAAATCTACCATCTATGACGCCGTCTTCCCTAGTTTCAATTCCTCTCTTTAAATAATCGATTGCTTTAACGAAATCGTTATCAACCGTCTTCAGGATAAATCCGTAATGAACCAGGGCGAACCCGTTGTTTGGATATTCATTGAGTATATCAATTAATAAAGATCGTGCTTCTGAAATCCTATTACGAGAGAAGAGAAATCTTTCACGCCTTCGTCAAATTACACTAACCTATTGATTGTTAAATAAGTGACGGCCAAATCGTTTTTATGTTTCGATTCGTTTGGGAAGCGTTGAATTAGTTTCTTGTGTACGCTGATAGCTCGTCCGTAATTTCCTACAAGTCGTCACAATAATAAATGATATTTTATCGAGCTAGTCGATTAATGATTTACCAATGAATCGCATCCGGTTGATGCATCTTTCAGCCGCTTTTAAAAACAACACCGGCGGCACGTTTTCGCTGTTTATAACATTCAAATAAGATTGTATCGAGTCCTGTAGGATCTCATTGCTGCGCTTCTTGTCGGCCAACAGGTCTAGAGCTTCAGCTTTCCCGTACAAAGCTCTAGGAGAGTTAGGGTGGCTTTCAAGGAATTTTATGAATATGTTTAACCCTACTTGTATATTCTATAATACGGAAGGAATGGATATTGGTGTTTATGCATAATAATAAAGACACTAAATTAGTGAATTAAAAAAACAAAAAACAAAAACAAAAAAAACTTACCTTATTTCGGAAATAAATCGATTAAAGAAGGAATTAAACAAATTATTTTTACCACGTTTAGTGCGGAATTGTGGTAAAAATAATTGTTTACGTAGAGGAATTTGTACCAAAATTATTTTATCATATTTATCACACGTTATTCTTTTAAAAGGGGTAGCAACATTCCAATTTTTTCTTTAAGAAACGTACAAAAGATTCGGCAGATATATGTATGTATATGTTATTATGTTAGTCTCATGAAAAAAAAA
>SMLS01038600.1:0-20706 GCA_004785975.1 Popillia japonica | reverse complement strand
TACTTGATGACTTTATACAGGCAATAGACGTCTAGCGTTCAGCTAAACTTTCCCATTTTTAATTCAAACTTTCTAAAGCAGAACGTTCATTATACATTTTTACGTAAGTACATACATATATACATACATATCTGACAAATACAGGCGAGCAAAGTATTAGCCAGTATGAAAAGATGCCGAAGATATAAATTTCGTAACATTACACTTTTGATTTTCTGAATTTTATTCCAAACTTTACGACTTCACTGTATAATAAACTAACAATTATTATACATATCTGTAAGATTTTATAAATTTTAAAATTCTGAGGAAATGTGGGTAATTCCTGGCTTTAGATCTCCATTATTTATACTAGGTTCATCTTTATTTCACAAAATGTCTTGTTTTCAATATCGTTCTCAAAACAGACTGAATACCATGTAAATTATATTAACACTGTAAAGTAATCCTAATATTTATTTCTCTATATATATACATATATGTATGTATATTGTACATACCATATACGCATGCAATATACGTATACAACCGCAGCGGTACGCATCTAATTAGCACTAGTATATTCGAAGCGCTCACAAGAAATAAGACATTTAACATTACAGAATAAAATACTGAAGTAATCGCTCGCTGCCCTACAGCAGCAGAATGCATGTTTCACTTAGGCATGTGTTTTTGACATTAAATATGGAGCTTTTTGCTCAATAATAATAATAATAATTCATGCCTTAGCATCCCCCAACAGCTTGCGCCAATTACAGGGGGCATCGGCTGGCCATGAGTTATTATTACGCCTGCAGCTGTAGACCGACTTAAGATGTTATCTTTCCGCATTTGCCGTGGAATTTGGGAAACTACAGAAAACCAAATTCAGAAAGAACGCATCGGATTCGAACCCGATACCAGCAGACTCTGAAGCGAGCGCGCTAGGCACTGCGCTACACAGCTCAATATTCATTAATATTTTGTACTCAAATTAAAAGTTCCTAGTTAGCCCTAAAATTCATTAATACAATAGATGAGTAGTAACAGACACACAATCACATTTGTATACTATGCTTCCCTTAGAATAAATTCTATTAGAAAAGCTATTGAACATCATACTAATAATAAATCAAATTTCTCAGATACACTACGATAAGTTACAAAATAACAAACGTTATTTAACGTTAATTAATTTATGTACCTAAACTTTCATAGAATCAGTATTGCAAAGAAAAAAATATTTGTAATCTATTTTAAACCGGGTCTATTGAATTAGAGGTTATAGTGGCATGCCAGTTTTGCACTTCAGAAACAGACTAAAGTTACAAGAAATCTTGAACTGTATTATAAGTAAATTGTAAGTAAAACACGGTCTGCATAAACGGTATCTTTAATCAGCCTAACGTAGGCAATAATATATTTCTTGCAAATTTGTAATGGATACCGTAATACCGCACTACTATTATTAACATCAGTTACGGACATCCTTATGCGTTAAAAAAATATTATATTTTTAAAGACAAACATAATCTTACAGCAACATAACTGTCTATATATATGTCAATACCCTTCTACCCTTTAGGGTGTCGGCTGCCACTCACATAACTGTCTACATCGTTAAAAACGTCTTTTAAAACTCAATTACTAAGAGTTTTTGCCATCCGTTTAAGTGTTTTATATTCTCTGTAATAAATAATATATTATTATCACACTAGTCAAATTTAGAAAAGCTTATTTTAAAATAAAAGTATTCTATACATGTCACAGAACTTCGAACCCTACATGATCATATCTAGTTTCCAATAAATCTATTTCTAATATATACTTATTTTTGCTCTAGCAATTATTTTCTTGTGTAGTTGTGCGGCTGCAGGAGTTTTCCAAAACGTCTGAGATTGCAGCTCAGATGCAGCCCAGTGTAAGCTACGTCAGGCCAAAACATCCTTCCACTGTTACAAATACAAAATCTCATCCTGTGACACTAACAAACTTCCAGAACCTAGTCGAGTTTGAGAAAATTTAACCAAAAATTTATTAAGAGGGCAACCCCGCGATGAATAGTACAATCGAACGAAAATCCACGGGGGCGTACCGAACATAGGACCACGGCGGAAACACTCTGCCTGATCCGATAATCGACAATAGAAAACTATTATTATTTTACACAATTATGTAGAAGATATCGAAGGCTTCCATGGCTCAAGGCTCTATTATGAGAGTTTCCGGATGTTGACCATGCCATGGTTAGTAAAATATATACAGTACAAATAAAAATAAAATGCACAAGATATACAATAAAAACTTGACGTTTCTCCACTAATGTAAGTGGCTTCTTCAGGAGCGAAGGGGGTATCTGGTCAGTTAGTCAGATGGTCACGGTAACTCGACGTGTCAACCACGCTAGAGGCGAAAACCTTCTGACAGGGAAAGGCTGTTTTGCAGAAGTATATATACGCCTGTGCAGCGATGCAGATCAGTGAAAACTCGCCGTTGAAGTGGAAAAGACCGGCCTCCAAATGCTAGAGAGTTGGTAACCATCGTCGCGATTGAGATTCTGAGGATCTTTTTTAATCTCGATCGTTTCCCTTATCTTTAGAGGAAAATATTGTAGCGACATACTTATGACAGATGTCTGATAAAAACAAATTTTGTGACCCGTGTCAAGGAAATGGCCGTCCGGTTTCCCCAATGTATACTGAACCACAATCGCAGGGAATTTTATAGATGCGTTTATAAAAGAGAGCATGACATAATTATGTAGAAGACTCCTAATGTTTAAAAAACACTTGGACCATCACAAGAGCAACAACAACGAGAAAGTGAAAATGAATCAGGAAAACTGATGAAGTCATACCTACAGGGACAATAATAACTGCTAAATATGTTATATGCCAAATTAATTTTAATTGAAATAATATAAAATGTACTAAAATATGTTTTTATCTCTAACCAATAATTGTGAGCAAGTCAAATGTCTTAACCTAAATCGTAAGTAAGTAAATGTAAAATAATTGGTGCTTATTTCAAATATTTTGATCTATGTAAGTACTAAAGATTGCTTACGCCGACAACAAATTAACAATTAGGGTTACCAAGAAAATTATCACATCCGCAATAATTTGTGACGTAATCTCTCCGTCGCCTTTTAATAGTTTCATACTATATGTATCGGCCACCTGTTACCTTTCTTCAAAAAAAAACTCCTGGAATAGTCTAGTTACAAATATAGTTTACTAATCACGTTAAGTGTAACATAAATGATAAATGACTACGATTTTGCAATAAATTCTTGCAGAAGCAATTACTTTTTGCACTCGATAATTATACTGGAAAGTACTTATAGCTCTTCCACACCCAGGCGCGCTTTAAGTTTGCGTTTTCATCTTGCGGTTTTTACTTGTTGGACTAAATCGGTCGATTAATTAAAATTCTATAATCAGAGAGAGTTTCCAACTTTTAAGGCTACTTTTGGTTTGTGTATTTTATGTGTACTAGCAAATACAGTGAACGAACATGCTAATTTTGAACGGATTAAATTTTATAATTCCACAAAAACAGTCGTAGAAGTTAATTAGGGTACTTATATTTGCTGTATAATGAAAAGCGTTGGATTCTATGTCAAGTTTGTCTCGTTGATTAGCTAATCAATTGCAGAAACCTTCATAAATTTTAAACACCTCTTGAGATTACACAGGAGCAGATAGCTCTTGCGTCACCCGTGCCTGTCCAATAAATATAATATTTTCTAAATTTGTGAGACAAAATATGGTTATTGCTACTTAAATCAGAAATGAAAATACAGGCTATCATTCTAAAAAAAATTATTACATAATAGCGTCAAAAAGGTGTCCGAAATCACTTTTATTTTGATTTTTGTTTTATTTTATTGTGAAATAAGATATACACAATCATAATTTCAAGCCGGAAACATATCACACATCTCCATTTGCGTTCCAGAAGATCATATTATATGTATGTACCCATACATTAATTTAACTCAGTTAATTTAAAGCGAATACATTCTGTAAGAAGTCAAACGAAGGTGCAGGCTCCGACTAGATGTACAAAAGACCTATATGAACGCTGTCCCAACTATTCAGGAAACCATTATTGGTTTTTTCCATGACATACATACATATGTATGTATGTTTCCCTGAATCATAAACAAATCGAGCTTATTGCAGATCTTACTCCTCACTAGGTCACATAATACTTTAAAAGACACCGTACACGTTTCACGTAAATAATTAGAACTGCCTGTATGTGACCATAAAATTGATCAGATAAAAGTAAAAGTATAAATATACAGCGTCATTCATAAAGTTTGCAAAAGTTTAAGTTGGCTGTAATTTCATATTTAAACATAGGTTTTAATTCTAAACCACTTTTCTTAATACCATTTTTTTTGTATATTTAAAAACTAACCCAGTTTACTCTTAAGCTGTTTTCAAATTATAGCGGCCACCGGGTGTATGAGAAACGATGCACTTAATCAGTCTGAATTTGCTTCTAAAGGATGCACAAATTTTCTGTCCTACTGAAATTTTGCCCAAATCAATAATAAACAAAACGCCCATATGGTGCAAACTTTATGAATGACGCTGTATGTAGTTTACATACTTCTCCGCGAATAAGTTCTCAAAATAGTTCCCAGAAACACGTACGAGATATCACATTAACAATGATATGATTCAGTACTAGTACTAAAGTAAATTAATATTTAAAACGCATTTAAAAATTTCTAATAGTGCTACTTTGACCTGTAATTTTTTCCTTATAAAGAAATCTACGACGCATTGTTTGCAACAAAAAATTGAAACAATACCACGATCGATAAACTTACATTAAGAATATTTTGCAAATTTTAGAGGCGAAAATACTCCTAGCATATCGGAAATAAAGGTGGAAATAAACACCATGGACATTTCAAAACAGCGGAGGTGGTCTAGACAACCGTTTCTTTAATGTCCTTAAAGTTTACATTGTTTTTGACATCTGCCAGCTTATTAACCCTTTCACTGCGCGAGCCGAACGAATCCGCAAAAAAAGGTGGTGTCTGACATAGAAAAAACCTCAAACAATTATTTTCCCTCTATCGATCCAAACTTGTCTTAGTCACTGGAAAAGCAGCACATGTGTATTTTGCGCAAACTTGTTCTGTTCATGTGCAAACCATGTAAAGACACAACGGCACAATTCAATCGTACCACGGAAGCATTTTGTTTAAAACGTTGCGCAGTAAAAGGGTTAAGAAGGTTCCTATACTCTAGTAATGTCTTCTGCAACTTCTAGTACAATCTCTCTCTTGGCCGGACAGCTTCGGGGCCAACAATTTGGTCCGTTCCAGGGAGTTGTCCGCTCAAAAGAAAACGAAAGCTAAGATTCAAGTTTTTAGTTTTACATGTAGGTTATACCTTGGTACATTACCTTGCAGAGATTTGCAGACTTACATGCAAGAGTTAATTATTTCAAAAGGTCTAATATACTGGTTTGTTTTACTTTTCTCTTTACAAATGTATTTTCTGAATAAATTTCCAAATTTGCTATGAGCTGTAATGTTCCGGCATCCCCATTCCTTTTTGGAAATGTTTTTAAGGATAGTGTCCTCTTAAGTACTTCTTTACATTATTTTATCGGTTTATGTTCAATTTCTGTTTCTGAATCCTCTTTAGATTGGTCTACTGTTTCGACATGTTTTCTCACGGGAGTTGTTGGTTCATTAATTAAAATTCCGTTGTATCATCCTCAACAGCTACATTGTCATCCACACTAATGAAATCGTTAGTATCACTATTAAAACCACATCCCCTTATTGCTTCAAGCATTTCTGCTAGCAGTGATAGCGGCAACTCATTTTCCACATCATAGCTATTATGATCGTCGTTATTGCTTTCTACTGAAATTCCAGATTTACGAAAACAATTTTGTATCGTAGATGAAGAAACTTTATTCCGCACATCGTGAATAAAAGAGATAGCATCTGAAATGTCTACGACTCTTGTTAATTGATAAGCGGACTACGCAGTCTCAATTTTTGATAAAATGTGCTTTAAAATTGGTGTCCTGTAGTAGCGTTAAATACATTTTATTATTCCTTGGTCCAAAGACTGAGAGACCGATGTTGTGTCTGGCGGAAAAAATATTATTTCAATATTTTCAAACATGAGATCCCATAGATGACATGCCGCGTTATCCAGGAAGAGTATAATTTTTCTTGTTTCTATACCCATTCTATGATCAAATTCCTGCAACCATTCTCTCATGATGTCGCAGGTCATCCACGCTTTCCTATTTCCTTTATACGTGACCGGAAGAGATTTCACATCCAGGTTCTTGAACGCCCCTTGGCTTATGTGTTTTCCCAATCACAAACAGTTTCTCTTTTTGGTTGACCATGTTTACACATTGTAAAATGGTAACTCGTTCTTTTGATAATTTTCCATCGATACACTTTTCGCCTTTTAAAGATAAAGTTTTATCTGGCAGCATTTGAAAAAAAGTCTTGTTTCATCAGCATTATAAATGTCTTTAGGTTGATAGATTTGTATAAGAAGAGGGATTTTTCCCATGAAATTTCTAACATCACTTAAATTAACATTTGCAGCCTCACCTGAAATTGCCCTGAAACTGATATTGTGACGAAGCCGGAACTTTTATAGCCAACCAATAGAAGCGTTAAATCTAATGTAGCCTAATTTTTCATTAATTCCTTTATTTCTTGTTTTCAAAAACCAGTCATAACATTGTTTATCTATATTGGACGCTGCTGACTACAAAATGATCGTTTTTGGTTCACAGTGGCATTTGAACTCCACTTATAACATTAACCCGTTCTTTTTAAATAATATTATTAACTTGAATTTTCCCTAGTTTAAATCGTTTTGCCAAATTACATACACTAAGGCTTTTTTTACTAAAAACACTAATAATACTCCCAGCAAATGTATAATCACTACAACGCAAAATGTAAGCGGTGATGTCAACGCAGATGTAAGCAGTGTCAACCTGTCCGTACAGGAGAGTTTTGTACAGGGAGAGCTTAGCGGCCAATAGAGTTTAAGTTGTTAACAAATATTATATTATAGAAAGTTGAAGGGACCAAGAAAATTGTCCATCCAAGGTGTCCATTCAGCGGAGATGTCCGTTAAGAGAGATTTCACCGTATATGTCTTATTTCTTCCTCACTGACATGTGATCATTCCGGTTAGATGGACAGCATCAGTTTCAGTGTTGTGGTTTTGTCGATAATCATGTAATGCTCTTGATTGAACATAAGGACGATTGCCAATGATTTTTTTTAGTAAGTATTAATCTTTAATGATATTGTGCTCGTCAATTATGCATAACAGTGCAGAACTACTAAATACATGCAGTCTAGAGAGTGTGACAAACAGTAACATTAATCACCAACATGTTTTTAAAGAAGATCGGCTGTATGATACGTTTTCACTTCCTATTTTATCCTAGTGACACCTACGGGCACCCACTTTTACTACTAAGCTGACGGTTTATTTATTTTATTACTTTACGAGATATTTGAAATATGTATTTGACTGGTATTGTAATATATGTATCTCGTTGCAAGTAATTTCAAAAATTACGGTAACACTTTGTACACTAAAAAATGAATTCGAATTATATATACCTAATTATATACGTAGGTACTACCATTATGTTCGCTCAAAAATATTTGATTAGCTTTTTAGCCTACATTTTGTACCAAACAAAAGTTAGTTAAAGTATTTCAATTGCTCAGTTAAGTTCACCTGCCAAACATGAATATAAAACGATGAAATTTAATAGTTGTATCAGTAGGTACATTATTTCTCATGTTAAAGTTTACCATATCCTAAGCTGTAATAAAGTGTAAATAAATCCGTAGCCTATTTGCAAAGTCTCAACAAGGCCATAAATCACATATTAAGCCTTGCAAATTAAACGTAAATAAATTGAATTTACGCAGGATACTTATATGTAGCTTAATGTATAAAGTAGCTGACTAACAACTAACAAAATGTTTTTATACTTAGCGCATTAGTCTTTGAAATTGCAACCAATTTTAAGCATGCCCGCAAACAATCTATTGCGCCTAGTTGAACTACATTTTTATTTTCCCGACCTTTGAAGCAGAACACTACTAACAAGCGAAAACGGCAAGGTGATTTATTGATTTATTAAAGCTTGGGTATTTGCAAGTCCGCATTGATTCTGGTATGTCTTTCAATCGCATAAATTCGGTGATATTCTCCTTGACATATACTATATGTTTCAGTATATACATAAGGGGCGGGTATAGTTAATAACCAGTTTTGATGAAAAACATGTTTGCAGCTATCTCGATAAGATAGTCCAAACATGCTTCTAATGGCCCTCTTTTGCAATATTAATATTCTTTATGCAGTAGGAGCGTTACCCCATGACGTTATCATTATGGGTCTGAACACAATATTAACACACAATCACCAGGAGTATTAATATCATGGCAAAAAATAGCGGGTAGGAAAATCATGTTACTGTTTTCTAGTAAAGTTGATTGAAACGATACTTCGGTATAGTAATAACCAAATTCTTTAGTAAGTTAAAAAATACTAAATTAGATATGGTTTAAGAAAATTACATTTGAGTTGCTTTAGATATAAACCAATTGCAACATTACCCTGAGACTACAAAGCGATGACACACTTTGTACGTAACAAGGCTGTTTTACTAAAATTAGTGGTTGCTTTGATATAATTGCTCATGTTTTTTGTAGAGACATTTTATTTATTGTGATGAATTCAGAATTTCAAAAAAGTTTTGAAATTAGACCTGCACTATTTTTTTAACGTGTATTTCAAAACGATATCCCGCACAATTTTCAAATTACACCAAAACAAAATATTATATATAGCCATAAATCTACATAACTTATATAGGTACTATTCTATTCAAAACTAACGCTGAAAAGTTTTCATTAGTTTGATTTGTACTTACATATATATCCAAAAATGAATTACGCGCTCTAAAAGTGAAGTCGCAGAACCGCATAAAAATATATTTAAGTACGTCCCAAAATAAAAAGGATAATTACAATAACATTGAATCATTTAAATTAGAGAATCACTGTAAAGCAATAGGTAATTAAGGAACTAAATACATACCTCTCTTTAACTGTTAAAATATCTAACCTTTTTTTAAAACTCAACTTAACTTTTGTATTTTTTGGAATCCCAAAAAATAATAGAGCTACGTTTTGCACTTTATTGGCATTGCAATACAAGTTATAAGTGTATTTTCAAACTTTTCTTAGTCCAAACATTTTTTATTGTGTATGTAGTATTATACATATGTATTTATGCACATTTAATGCCAGTGTATAGCATATGCACTGACAATGTCTACATACATCAACATGATCACGACAATAAGACACTATCTATCTCACTACCTTAATCCATATACGTCAATTTTTCAATTGTTTGGGAAACTTTAAAATATTCTGACTACTATCATTTGCTTGTTAAACATAACACACATTGTTTTTAAAGATATAGTCAAATTTAAAATAGTAGTGGGTGTATATTATAGTTCAACAAACTTCTACGAATCACATACAATGTTTGTAGTAAAATATTGTTTTACTATATGGTCTATTACTGAGCAGTTATAAATGTTGCAAGCTATGCATGTCATTTTTTGGCATATACATACATCTTTTAAAGCGACGAAATTATTAACTATGTACTCATCGTATTTTAATTTATTCAATTTTTTTGTGTCATTTTGTGTGACATACTAATAAATAAATAAAGCAAGCAAACTTCTTAATTAAGTAATTAATGGTGTAGTACCATCAAACAGGTATGGTTGACATATGGAAATATAAATAATAGTTCAGATAAACTTTACCCAGCTTACAATGATTTATAAATAGCAGAAAAAAAGATGTAATTGTGGCTTCAAACGCAGGCGGTGCGAGGTAAAAAATTTATAGATCATAAAATCCCACACTTATAGGTTATTTTCATGGAAACTGTAAAGATGTGGACGTTAACAAACGTTATTAACTGTTTAGAAATTGTGTCACCATGTATTTATAAATTTAACTCGATGCCGAATGTGCTACGTTTCGTACTAAATCAAGCAAATTGATTTTCGAAGTATGTGAAAATGTCTATTGTCAAATTAGTTGTTTAGTTTAAAAGTAAATAAGGCGAAATAAAACTACCGGCATTTCTAGCTACATGACTTGGACAAAATGTATGTTCGACTAACGTCAGAAATCGATTTTAGATCAAAACTAGCAAATCGGTTAAATAGAAGTAATTATTAAAATTTAGGGATTGCCGTACTATTAATATAGGGTATGCCATTTCGATTTACAGTTAAGCCTATTAGGATGTTCTATCAAAAATCTACAGCAATATTAAGATGTCAAACATCGTACATTGAATTAATATAATTACATATTTGCCATTGCTCTGTTCATTCCTTTGCATTTTATATCATACCACTCTAAATGATCTTGAACTTTTTGCTGAAGCCCTTGAAGTTTTACTTCTTGTTGCAAATTGGTAGTTTCAATTCCCTACAGTGCATAATTCTGACACTTCTTTACCAAGACTCTTAGATATTTAAAACTATCGACTTCTTGGAATGTTCGTTCTATTTTAATTTGCTGTGTGCTACATATTTTGTACTCTGCTATTTGTCATGTATTATTTGTTTTCGTTTATCTTCAATCCCCTCTGCGCCGCACACGCCACAAACTTATGCATTTTCCAGATTTCTTCAGTTTCTCGCAATCAAAACAATATCGTTCGCCTACGCAATGATTTGTGTGCTATTTTGTATAATAGTCCTACAACATCCTATTTCCCTCACTATCCCCTCCAAAACTACATTGTACAGTGTCGTTGACAACGCATCACCTTACCTTACTCCATTTTCTATTTTTATTTCCTCTGTCATGCCATCTGCTGTTCACTCGAGTTTTGGATTCCCTCATTGACATTACTATGAAATTTATTAATTTGGCTGGTACCCTTACTCCCTTCAAATCATCCAATAAACTTTTTGTGATTACACTGTCATCTGCTTGCTTGAAATCTATGAATAGTATGTGAATTTCTATGTCTTCTTCGTAGTACGTTTCTATCAGTTGCGTAAGAATATGTTTTGCTTGATATATGTACCTTTCCTAAAGCTCTGTTGGTATCCCCCAATGTGTTCATCTACATATGTGCTTCTCCAGTTTCTCTCTCTGCTCATGGCGAATTATCTTAAAGGGTCTACAACAATTATATATAGTATAGTAAGTTTGTTATTGAGTAAATAACCTAAAAATGTAAGTCATACAATAATACAACATAAAATTCTATAACAAAAATTTAATCGTACTCTGAAGGCTAATATATTTAGTATTGCCGCCTTGAGCTGCAATTACAGCTTCACATCGTCTAGGCATCGCTTCTACCAGCTTATGACATAAGTTTTTGTAAATTCTCAGCCGTTCATCGCTAAGAATTAACGAGAGAGAATTAATATTAGTAGATAGTTTATGTGAAATGGCTTGTTTCAAAAAAAAAACAGAAATGCTCACTTGGCTTAAAGTCCGGCGATTGTGCAGGCCAATCCAATACCTCTATCCCACTGGTATGAAACCAATTTTGCGCAATCTTCGAAAAAACTAACATTTTCATAATATTTTTGCTGAAAGTTAACAAATGGCGCTGACGGTTACATCCTCTATAGATTTAAGCAATACTTCATTGGCAAAGGTCGACATAGTACTGTTGGTATCATTTTATTTGAATATGTAACACTGTTGTGACTCCCCACAATAATTTTACATATTGGACCAAACTGTGAAGACTACATCAGTTGCGCAATATGATACTGTTTACCGTACTTGAAATAGGATATACAAGATATAGTCCTCCCTAATATTATTTTTCACCAAGGAGATCCGGTTCCAATCCTTCTGTGAAAGACACTATTTGTAAGTTTGCAAGAAGTATGCTTAACAAAGATAATTGTTATTATAAATTGCATAACAAGGTTTACTGATCCAAAAAAGCTTCACAATAGTGTAGTACACACCTGAATCAAAATTGAACATTGAAATATAATAAGAAATCATTGAAGAAGAAGTGAATTTGGTAGATATATGTATGTATATTCCAAGTGCACTTCGTCAACCGATAGATTGATATGTTAGAAATGACTGGCCGACCGTAAACGAGAGGATCTACGCAATCCCCCTACCGCACCCGTATTAAGTGACTGCCACCTGTTGATATGCGATAACAAGAGTCTGTTGCTATTGCACTCGCACTTTTGCCCTTGATCCTCGGCTCTATAGGAAATATAATGTATCCCTCAACTGCTATGAACCACATGGAAAATCGATGTATGAGATAAAGATGCAACAAACTATAATACAGTGACGCAATAGAATATAACGTATACGCCTTTCTAGTTCTAACAAACGGAAACTAGCTATGCCTCCCTTTTACTTTTAGCTTTAGGTATCGATCACTCGCAAGCGTTTTTGCTTATACTAAAAGATATTGCAGTTGTCATTTATTACTGATTATACCAGTTTGTTACAAACAAATAATACCTAAATCCAAAAAATACATTTACACGTTTACATACAATGCTTTTCCGAACTTAAAACATTTCATTAAAATGCAGCCCGAGAAAATACGCCGTGATTAACCTTTGAGGATTATTAGACGAAGTAACATTAAAATGACTATCACAACCTGGATGAAGTGGCGCTGAATATAAAGTAGGCTAACTTGTCACGCAACCATTCTGACACGTCCCTGAAAGCGGTACTCGCACACGAAGCCTGTCCACGCGACACTCAGTAATTACATAATTTCTCGGTTTCCTGCATTGCTCTTCTCAATCCATTAAGTCAAGCTATATGTCCAAAAAATATACGTATGTACTTACATACACTTGACACATTATATTGTAGGCAAATTGTGGGTATATTCTAATGGAGCAGTAATGTAAATTTCCTTTGTTTGAGGTCATTCAAATAGAAGTTGCAATTAACAAAGTATGTAATGACTATTTTCGCCAATCTACTTACATGTACATACATCTATTTTATGTAATTGTGTATCACGAGCCTTGAAAGCATTTAACCAACAAGGGTGCGATTCAATAAAATACCAAGAAAATCTATCTTAGAAGATTCCTAACACGTAACACATATCAGCAATGTTTCAGAGGAAACAAAGTAATAATTTATTCCCACTGGTCAACAGTATAGCATGAAGTTGCATGTAACATATTGCGAATATTTTTAAGAATGTTGTTAATTAACATATGCATAAAGTAGTAGATATACTTTTATACATTATTAGTTGAATGATTCGTCTTTGACCATACATTTTTTCACATTTAAGTCGAGTGTATTTCCAAGCCATAGTAACACTGACAAGTTCATAAAGTTTAAGAAGTTTTTCAATAAATAGAAAATTCGCTCTTGCCACTAACAGTCCTTGGCCACACATTATGTGAATTGCTTGGGATACGTTTTATTGGAAAACATAGGCAACAACTATTTTCTGAATTATTTTAGAGATATTTGTAATAAGAACAATAACCCTATCATTTTAAAATTCAAATTTAACGCCCTTTGTACACAATAAAATACAAAAATATCAACATTTGTTAAGGAGGTCATAATTGATACTGTATGGATAGCATTCCTTCCTTTAGCGGATAAACTCAATATCGTAAGAGACAGTTGTTTCCTATTCCTGCATACAACAATTCCAAAAACTGTAACCTTGAACTCAAACTAATATATTCGCCGAGCTGAAGCTGATTGGACGGTTATAGAAAACTTTGTGCAATAAAGCCACAATGGTTGCTATTGGCCATGTTAACTGTTAAACTCACATATGATTTCCAGAAACACTTAATGTTATTAGTTTATTAGTTATAAATGGTACATTAATATCTAGGTGATAGTTGAAACTATTCGAAGAGCAGTAGCCAGTACCGTCCATAACTATTTGCTCACCCTTACTAAAACGTAGTTTTGAGTGAAACACCAATACAAAAATGAAACTATTTATTCTAATGGTTAAGTACGTATCAATACGGAAAAAAACAACACAATTTTGAATAGAGAATAAAAGAAAACAACGAAAACAATTAATCGTGCTGGTCTATGTGTCCTCCTTTCCGACGAATGATTTCTTGACACAGTCCAGGCATTCTTTCAATTAATTTCGACAATATTAATGGGTCTATGTATCTCCAGGCTGTTTGTGGTTGGTCCCACAATGTTCTTGTAGATGTGGGAGCCGATGGTCGTATTTGTCGGTAGAGATGGTCCCATAAAAACACGATGGGGTTGATGGCTGAACTCTATGCGGGCCATTTCATAATTGTCAATCTCCTATCATGTTTCATTTGATTGAGGTAATCACGGCATAATTTCAAAGTGTGTTTCGAATCATTATCCTGCTGAAACACAAAGTAAGTTTTCGCCGATTATGCGTGTTCCCGATAGAATAGCGTGTTCCTCCAAAATTTGTTGGTAGCGCATCTTCTTTAATATCTCCTCGATTCGCATTAAATGTTCTACAGTGGTCCCGGCAAAATACCCCCAAATCATGACCGAACCTCGCCCATGTTTAACTGTAGGTACTACACAGTGTTCGGCTAATCGTTCTCCAGTTGATCTCGGAACAAACACCCTTCTTCTCGAACCAAAAACCTCAAATTTGGACTCATTGGTCCACAACACACTTTTTCACTGTTCGATGGTCCAATCTTAATGTTCTCGTGCTCAATGTAACCAATTAAATTTATTTTGCTTGCGTATCAAGGGATTTTTACAGCAATTCTTTCATGTAAACCAGTTTCCTTTAGGCGTCTCTTAACCGTGGTCAGACTGATTATTTTCGGGCGATTGACGTTCGCTTCGGCGACAATTTCTGGCGCTGTTTTGCGCCGATTTCTTGTACTGAATAAAACCTTGTTACGATCTTCTGCCGACGTTGTAATTTTAGGACATTCTGACAAGTTTTTGTTTAAAATACTTTTACATTTTTTAATATTGTAGTCTACTGTTCTCCGCGATACTGTAAGTAGTTTCGCAAACTCGCGATTACTTTTACTACTAAATATAAGACCACGGGTTTCTGTCGATAACTCTCTCGTTATCAGCATAATGTCAAGTTTACGTCTTCTGTACCCTATAATACACACACTTCGCTGTTAGAGCTTTTAGTGGTAAAACTAATATTTCTTCAATTTAGAGGGACAATAATATGTAATAAACTTTCCATATATTATTGTATTACCTATTATTATATTACCTGCTGCGACAGCATGCACAATTCTGAGAAATAATTCATTACTTCGCTGAAATACCTTAAATCATAACAGGATCTCATTCCGTTTATGAAATTAAAATATTTGCTTTTAGTTGGGGTAGAAGTATACGTGAATTATCGCATTTCGTTAATGATTTTTCTATTGTGTATGAACTTTGTTGAACCACTTTGTAATATATTATGATTAAGCTATACGATATACAGGTGGGTAGATAATTATGGACGATGATGTACATACACATATAATAAATATAAAACTTATGCTGTGGTGTTGTTTATGTAAAGTCGATTTGTTATTAACGACTTAATTATCATTAATTGCTATATGAGTGTTACGCTGCAGTTGAATTTGAATTGAAAATGGTTCGAACGGCAGCACATTAGGCTCAGCAAAAACAATGTTCGCATATTGACAGGGATCCTCTCAGGCCACTGCAAACGGAAGGGACACCTAAGTAGGCTCGGAATAACAAAAGATGCCGAATGCAGATTTTATGGGGAAGAGGATGAATCATCCATCCATCTACTCTCAAACTACTCTGCACTGTGCAACTCAAGGGCTTGACACCTAGTAGCACATGAAGAGGGAGAGCTACCTAATCTGAGGCCTTCCGATATCCTGCACTTTCTAAATGGAATAGGACTAATTGGCCAGCTGTAAACAGCGAGAATGGGGGACACAATAGATCTTTTAGGTCCCAGTGGATTATCACCCCAACATCATACATACATACATACATACATACATACACACAACGGCAGCAGAATGTTTTTGTTAGAACCTTATTTTTGGTCATACGGAAATGATGCGCAATGATGGTCCAAGCATAGAAAATGTTGTAATGTACAGTTAGATGTCGACAACGGTTTAATAAAGCAGCCCCCAGTAAAAATGTGATAGGTGTTGTTGAGAAATTTCATCGAAGTGTTAGTATACCGTATCAACATAAGGGTGCTTCAGGTTGTCGAGTGTATTTTGAAACAAGTTGTGCACTCACCGCAAAGAAGCCTTGTAGGAACTGCACCTAAACTCAATATCACTGAAAATCCATAGGTTGTTTGTTGACATCATGGTGGTTATCTCTAACGTATTCAAGTTGGACAACGACTAAACGCTCGGAACAAACATAGAAGGGTAATTTACTCTGGTCGGATATTGAGAGAGCTGAATTTACGAGGATCCCGAATTCTTGAAAAATAAATCGGTTTCAGACGAGAGTCACGTTCATCTTAACGGCTTCATTAATTGACAAATCACTAGATACTTTGGAGTTCAACGTCCAGACTTTATTGTAGAGACACTACTCTATAGTGCCCGAGTTACCACTTGGTGCACGGTTTTTGGTCATGGGAGAATTGATTCACATTTGGATCGAAGACGATAATCACAATCCACTTACTGCTAACCAAGAACGTTACGGAGAAAAAATTATTGTACCTTTTAGGGGAGATTTATAGAACTTTTGCCGTGCACGAAATCTGCGGGTGTGCCCGCAATTGTTTCAACAAGATGGTGCAACGAGCCAAACAGCTGCGCGCACCCTAAACTTACTGTCGGCGTTTTGATGAAAGAATAATTTCCTGAGGAATAGACTTTGAATATTCTTCTCATACACCGGGTGTAACACCATCTGATGCATTTACATTTTGGGTATGATGAAAGAAACAATATTTGGCACAGAAAAACTATCGAAGAATATTGCAGAACTACGACAAAGAATACAAACATTTTGTCAGCATTTAAATCAACCACTTTTTATAAATATGTTTAGTAACTTACAAAATCGATATGAAGTTTGATTGTGTGTTAATGGTAAACATTTTGAAAATTTAAATTACAGAGATTAAAAAATAAATATAATTTTTAGTTTCGCTACTGTTTACTCTGTCGGACACTGTATCTATGCATTACTTACCTACAATGTTAGAAGTGTGCTTATGTAGTGACAGTTTTACGTTAGCAGACAACTATTCTATTCAATGACTGCCTTTAGAGTAAAGGTATAATATAAATGTAAGGGATTTTATCTAGATTTTATATGTATCTGTGTTTTATTGCGCCTGCTAATATACATAAGTAGAGGTATTAATTAACACATACTTGAATTATAATAACAGCAACAGAGCCATTAAATCGTTATTCAGACCATAGAAAATATAAACCGTCGATGTTAATGAGATTGCTTTCAACAAAACATAATTTTGAAAGCAATCTGCATATTGCTATTTTTAATAGAGCATTGTTAATTAGAACAATAATATAGCATGATATATTGCAAATTACTGCAAATAATTTATATTTCAATACATATTTAACACGAAATGATTTATTCTTTGTTTAAGATGTAAGAAAACTTCCAACTAATTTCTTGTATCATAAATGAAAATGCTCTGTTTTGGTCAAGATAATTTATTCTTAGCAAAATAATTCGTATTATGCTCGATAATTTTCTCACGGATTTTGATTCCTTCAAAGATCAATGTTGCTGGACTTCTACCAAATTTTCTCAATATTAGTAATATTTTATGGGAAGTGATATAAGAGGAGATATCAATTTAAATCAATATTCAAATCAATCTGATTCACGGCCAAATATATGCGCGAATTATAAATAATAATATTGTATTATAAATCATACTGTCTATGATGTACTGCCTCTATAATGCAGATGGTATCATTGATACATTCTCTTGATGGACGATTCACAAATTGTGAATGACAACAAACCCCGTAGAAGTCGACGAAAGTCATGGATTGTTCTCCTTTGATATTTCAGGATAGTATCACATACTGTTAGCATATTTTGTAGCTCGTTTTTACCGATAGACAACCACACACAACGCTCATCAGAATATGCTTTAACCGACATAGAAAATTGCACTTGCTTCGCAGCTCAACTCGACTCCAGTAGCACTATGAACGGGACCCTCTGAATCAGGGTTATTGTTTCTGTCGCTAGTCTAACCTCGCAGCTAGTCTCTCGCTTCGTCGCCCCACTATGAAGGTAACCTTAGAGAGCTGCGCCCTTAACCCTGAGCAAACTGAAGAAGTCGCTACCTAAATAGTTTGTAATAAAGAGAACAGAATTCTGTAATACATAACTAAAAGGAACAAACACGCGCCCTAACTTATTATGAGTTACAAGCATCATTTCGTATTGATCCTCTTTGCCTACTATGGCCACATTCTTCGCCCCTAAAAGCACCTCGTCCCTCAGCTAACCCATCACCGCCACCAAGAAAACTGCCACGCCCGCTAACTAGAGCAGCATCCGTGATATTTATATTTGCTTTCCTGTAACAACTAACGGCAAAATGCTGCTCTTTTTACCAACCTCATTTTCATTAATTTCCGTCTATTTTAAAACTAAAAAAGTAAAAAATTATCGAGCCGACCAGTTTAAAGCGTAGTTATGAAGTGCAATTATGAATGCCATCTGATAAAGTCTAATCGTTAATCACGGAATAATCTTATACCACATATTAATCATATAATAATTATAATATTTATTGGTCTGTGGCACATACTGTAGTAATTGAACAGGTCAAATTTATATCTATGAATGTTTAAATTTATGTTTACTGTCAAAAAATAAGCAAATGAGTAAAAAAGTTGATATATATTTATAACATAGTTGATATATATATATAACATATTACGTGTGCAAAATCTGCCCGGCGCCCCCGCCAAAATGTCGCGGTTTTACGAATAGTGGTTGTGCTTAGAAGGAAAACTCGCTTGGTGGATACCACTAAATCGACAGAAAACACTATAAAAGCACACTACATACACAGTTGTTAATAATTATTGAATTAGACCGCCGCGGTCTACTTTTTAAGGTAATTCTCTTGTAGATAAATCTGAACCTGGTGAAGCTGTGTAAAAGCTTATACAATCTGAAATTTCCGGAAGAACTTTCCCTACCCGTCATTTTTCGCTGTCTCTTTTTGATCTTCATATCGGACCGGGCGAATCCGTCTGCAGCGAATCTAGGAACGCTGATGACCAAACAGTTTGTATAAACTTCAGAGGTAACATGTCATAATGTAAGCTACAACTGGCCCCGGACGAGATTTTTACTGTGATGTGCAAGGTGACACCAAAGGTAAACAATTTAAAGTGTGTGGTGACACATTTAACATAGTCAAAGGTTGTTGTGTCCACTGCTCTTTCCAAAGAGTGCCTGCTAGTTTAAGATCGAGGTTATTACGAGGCGTTGTCTTGGTCCAGTATGGCAAATCTTCATTTCACACGCTTTCAAACTCTTCAAAATCGGATAACGGACGCACCATGGTTTATTCAAAATGTACAGTTTTGTGATGACTTCAGAATTATCCCATAGAATTGCCTTGCAACTGGACTAGTAAACAGGGCTCTAGAACGGATAGGAATATCCGAAAACCCACTTGGGAATTAGAGAATAGAGTTAGATTTAGATGGATCATCATATTCACAGCGAGAACTACAGTAGTAGTAAACAATACAGCTTGAAGATCACTATAATGACACTCATCACAGACAAGAAAGAAACAATTATCAACTATAATCTTGTCATCTTAACTTAAAAATATTCAAATGTATTTGTTAGGTCTGTGTACCATATTGATATAAAGTATAGTAGAGTATATGTAACGTTCCAGTAATATTTTCGTAATTCAAACCATTATAAATCTTCGGTTTTAGCATTCAAAGGCATTGTTAAGTATGATATAAAGCAAAACCAATGTAAATTTAAAATATATCACTATGTCATAAGTCACTAATTCGAATATTCAAGTTCAATATATTGAGCATAGATGAACTATTTAATCTCTATTGAATCAATAACATATCGATATGCAATATCGAATACATATGAATATAAATTGGGGACTATTTATATAGAAAATATCTTCTATCAATTTAATTTTATGTAATCAATTAGACAATACAATAGATCACTAGATTAGAGATATGGTTATATACTGGACAAGTTTTTTATCTTGAGACAACGGAATATCTCTAAAACACTGTATCAAATCAAACGAACGACCGTTATAAGATTTGTTATAATGCAGGAGGCTGACTGAATGGTGCCGAACTCGATCGATTACAAGAGAAAATTGAAATGATTTGTATCTATGGAGAAGGTGGTAGAAATATGGATGATGCTGTTAATCTTTACTCACAACGTTTTCCCGACAAGATGCGATCGCGGGCTTCTTTTAGCGAAGGAACTGTACAGCCAAGAAAACGTAATCGCAGAAAAACAATTACCTAAAAGAAAATCGAAATCGCGGTACTAGCTGTAGTAGCTAATAATCCGCACATTATTACTCGAGAAATAGCTCGCGGATCAGGAATTTCTCAGTTCACTATCTGCCAAATACT